>JAJPUD010004655.1:130925-158042 GCA_023553655.1 Myrmecobius fasciatus | reverse complement strand
TAAATGCGCACCCTAACCCTAACCCTAACCATAACCCTAACCCTAACCCTAACCATAACCCTAACCATAACCCTAACCATAACCCTAAATGCGCGCCTCCCGACTCTAACCATAACCGTAACCCTAAACCTAACCTCAAACTCTAAGCCTAACCTTAACCCTAACCCTAACCCTAACTTTAACCATAAACCTAACCCTAAATGCGCACCCTAACCATAACCCTAACCCTAACCCTAACCATAACCCTAACCATAACCCTAACCATAACCATAAATGCGCGCCTCCCGACTCTAACCATAACCGTAACCCTAAACCTAACCTCAAACTCTAAGCCTAACCTTAACCCTAACCCTAACCCTAACTTTAACCATAAACCTAACCCTAAATGCGCACCCTAACCCTAACCCTAACCCTAACCCTAACCCTAACCCTAACCCTAACCCTAAATTCCCTAACCCTTACCCTAACCCTAACCCTAACCCTAACCCTTACCCTAATGCTAACTTTAACCCTAACCCTAACCATAACCCTAACCCTAAATGCGCACCCTAACCCTAACCCTAACCCTAACCCTAACCCTAACCCTAACCCTAAATACCCTAACCCTAACCCTAACCCAAACCCTAACCCTAACCCTAACACTAACCCTAACACTAACCCTAACCCTAAATTGTATATAGTCCCAGAAAAAATTCAAAGGCATGCTCCTTTTCAATATTTAGGGTATGAAGTATATCCTAAGGTACTTGCAGTACAAAAACTTTTTTTAAGAGCAGAAAAGTTGAACACCTTAAATGAATTTCAGAAATTGATAGGAGTTATCTAATGTATGTGCCCAGTGTTAGGCTTAACTATTTATCAGTTATTACCATTATGAGACATTATAAGGGGAGACACTGCTTTAAACTCACCATGCCAGCTTACAAAAAAAGCCCAAGAGGCTCTGAGAGAAGTTGAACTGGCTTCACCCAATGCGATTGAAAGAGTCACTCAAAACCCCTTGGAAATCTCAATTTTTGCAACAATAGAGGCACCTATAGCAGTCCTTCCTCAAGGAAACAGTGTGATTGAGTGGGTGACCCTCCAAGCACAACCAGACCAAACCCTTATTCCTTACCCAGTACTTGTGGCTATAATCTTATTAAAAACCATTATGAGAGTAATATAATTGTCTGGTTTAAGATCTGACAAGATATACACCTTTTATACCAATGCACAAATTAATGTATGCTGTGAAACCATCCCAGAGTGGCAAATTTTATTGGCCACAGCTCCAAATTTTACACACAAATTTGAGTCTCCCTCAAAGATAACCCAGCTATTACATAATTGACAATGGATTTTTGAAGAAAAGGTTTCTCAGGTTCCTCTTAAAGGACCGACCATCTTTACAGGTGCGTCCAAACATAACATTTGTGCTATATATTCTCATGACTTAGCTATAAAAATGAGTAATAAGAACTTCCTTTCAGTCCACTCAGCAGAATGAGTTATATGCAATTTCTTACTTATTATCCTGGAGATGTAAATATAATACCTAATTAGGCTTATTCAGTAGGTATGGTACAAAGAATTGCCACAGCCCAAATAAAATTTGTAGTCTCTAATTATTTCAGCTTTTTAAGGAACTTTCAGGGAGAAAACATCCAGGTAAGTATTATATTATACATGTCCACTCTCATACGCGACTTTCCAGTTTTATTTTTCATGGAAACACAAAGGCAGATTGCCTTCTCACCATGTTAGCCAACACTTCTCTACTTCAGGCAGTCTTTTTATAGTATCTTGTTTATCCATATTGTTTGTTATGTTACTACTTGCTTGTAGTGACACCTACCATGATGATGGATTTAACCACTGATGTATACCTGCTTCAATTAAAACAAAAGAAAGGGAGAGATGTAGAGGGCCATAGATAGTGAGGGAACTCTGGGTGAGGTATAAGACCCTTCAGCCCAGAGGAAACTTGCTGATAATGTCTGGTTTGACTCCCCATCTCCCCTAAGGGCTCTTAGGGTTCCTGAGAAGTCAGGAGGCAGTAACATCTTGTGTTATAATTAAAGCAGTGTAATACCAAGTGGCAAAGAGTCATTTACATATAATAGCAATTTGTTTATGTGGTCCTGCATGCACAGTATATAGTTAGTACATATGCACAGTGTGCTAAAGTTATATAAGAGTATTAGGGTATATAAGGCTGAGAGAATTTGGAATAAATGGACTCCATGTTTGATCATCTACATAAGTTTTAGCCTCATCAATCCTCCATCAAGACCAAGGATTCGGGCTGGTCCTGACATCTTCCAGAGATCTAGTCCAGATGATATATTTTGGCACCCCAGTGTGGGGGCTCTAGAAAGCATAGTATATTTTGGCATCCCAACTTTGGGGGCTCTAGAAAGCACAGAACATGAAAGACTTCTATAATAATAATCCTGAGATTTGTTAGTGGGAGCTGTAGGACCACTAATGAATAAACAGGGCAATATCATATCTAGAGAACCATGAAAGAAGACATGGAAGAAATGATGTTGACTTAGCACACACTCCCCATTATCAAATAGCAATCTTCAACAACAACAAAAATTGCTTTACATAAGCATGTAGCTAGACTTCTAATTATTGAGGTTCTCTGGTTATTGAAATTTTAGCAGGCTTGGGTAGTAGCCTGGTAAGAGGCCATTAATCATTCTATATCAGACGCATAGCTTAAGGGCATTCAATTTTAACTTTTTTTTCAATTTTGTGTATCTTGCAGAAAAAGAATCCTTCATTTTGTTTTAAACTGTGCTGATTTTTATGTAATATACCTCTTGAAAAGCTAGTTTTGCAAAGAATAACTATCTCTACATTTCACAAATTGTCATCAACTACAGATACTTCAGTTAATGAGTAATGGTTCTAAGTAAAGTTTTGGACTGCTATATACATTTTTGTTTAAAAGAAAGATTAAGGATTCTTTTGGTGGCTTTAATTATGTATTCTGCACCCATACCTTAGTACTTAAAGAGATTCAAGCATAATGTGAGAATTGGGGAAGGTAGGGGAGCCTGGAAAAATGTCACAGGCATAGGCATAGGCATCTATTTTACCTTATCAAACTTTGTAGGAGAATCTGACCAGGAGTCTCTTCAGGGCAGGGGTAGGAATAGGAAGAAATGTTTCCTGAAAAATAATGGAACCTGGAAATGAGAGACATAATGTAACAAAACATGATTCACAGTGCCACCAGCATCTGTGTTGAAATTGAAAGCTAACCAATATTCAATTAGAATTTCCTATTAGTTAGGTGGCACAGTGGATAGAGCACCAGCCCTGAAATCAGGAAGACCTGAGTTGAAATCTGGCTTCAGACACTCAACATTTCCTAGCTGTGTGACCCCGGGCAAGTCACTTAACCCTAATTGCCTCAGAAAAAAAATCCTCTCCCTCCTTTCTCTCTCTCACCTCTCTCAGAACAAAGGTAAATGCATATTACTTCAGGGCCCATTGCTCTTGAATTTTTATTTTAATTCCTATTATTGACAATCTTGTTCCTGGAGAAATATGTGCTTCTTGTAGGAGAAAAAATAAATGGATTTGGAGTCAGAGTACTCAGACCCTCACTCTGACACTTGTTATCCATGTTACTTTATTTGGATGATACAGATTGGAGAGGCCAGGTAGTCCCTAAGGAAGAGTGAATATGGAATTTGAGTTTGTCTCAATAAGTCCTGAGAATCCTTGAGCATTGTAATGACACAATGACAGTGACATATAGGATAAATTACTGGGGGAAAGGTTGGAGATGGAGAAAAACAGCCAAAAAGCTGTGAATTAATTTATCTACAAAGAAAGTATTAGACCAAAGAAGTATCATTGGGAAAGAGAAGGTGAATCAAGAAGATGTTTTGGAGGAAGATTTGTCAGGGCTTCTTGGTAAATTGAGTGGAGAGGAAGGAGTCATAGATAAAACTTAGCATTTTTCCTAATTCAGTATGCTTTATTTTAAGAAATAGCTTTTGATTAGGAAAGGAGTGATAAGAAAATAGATGTTAAGCACCTACTATGAGTCTCATTTGATCCTGTCTTAATTATTACTCAGTTACTTATTTTTAAGTTTAATTTTTGTTAACACAATTGTTTTCCATTGCAAATGTAATAATGATAGCTTACATACAAAAACATTTTAAGGTTTGCAAAGTGCTTTACATATATTATCTCATTAATTCTCACAACTACAAGATAGGTACTATTATTATCTCCATTTCACATATGAGACTAACAGAGATTAAGTGATTTGCCTGAGGACCCCAAAATTCCTAAGTGTTTGAGGAAGTATTCAATTTCTATTTCTATCCATTATAATCTAAGCTACCTTTTGAGGACTAATCTGAAAACTAGAGATGAGAGTGCATATTAAGAGTCCATTGGAAAATTTTATACCTGGGTTCCAAACAATCAATTTATAAATAGTGGTAACCTGATTTGCAAGTTAAGGATTTGCTTTGTGTATGACTGAGTGAGGAAATGTGCATTTGTATGTGTATATTTATATAATGAGGGGCACTGCAGGAATGGGAGGTGTTGCACTGATATATTTAAATGATCTTACATTAAAAAACATTATGTGTATAGAGGGTATAAATAATGATTTCTGCATTTTTTGGTTAACTGTTAGGTTAAGAATTAATTTGTGACCATGACATTTTTATTCGTGCATTTACTTTGTTAAAGTGTTTATTTAAGGCAAACATTTTTTGTTAATTTTAGGAGGTTATTTTCATTTGAGCTGAAATATTTTTATTTTCATATTTCCACTCACAAATACTCTCCTAGGTTGCTTTGGTAAATTTTATTTTTTCTGGACTTTAAGCACTACTAAAGAACTGGCCTTTATAGAATTTTTAATGGGGCTTAGGAAAGGTCAGTGAGTTATAGTTGGCAACACTCCCTGAAAATATTCTAGTTTAAGTTTTAAGGTCAAATCTCTTTGCATATTTTATTTTAAAAACCAATCTAGCCCAACGATCAAGCAATAAAAATTTTTGAGCATTTCTGTTTTAGGCAATGTTTAGATGCTAAGGATAAAAGACAAAAATGGAATATTGTTCTCAAGTAGCTTACAATTTTTTAGAGAGTAATAATCAATCATTCTTCATTAAGCGCTTTCTAAGTTCCAGGCACTATACTAAGTACAAAGGATACAAATGTGAAAAAAAATAATAGCAATCTGACCTCAAGGAATTTCAGAGAAGTCCCAGAGTAATGTGTCTTAGCTGAGTTCTCCTTCTTAAATGTAGGTTTGGCATTGGTGTTCTAACCTTATACATATAAATACAATCATTCCCTGCTCAAAAATCTTCAGTGTTGTGGTAGAAAGAGCATAAGACTCAAAGACAGATTTGAATACTGCCTATGACACTTGCTGGCTATGTAAACATGGAGAAGTAATTTAATATCTCTGAGCTTCTTTCTACATATGTGTAGTATAGAAAAAGTAGCCAGTGACCCACTGCACTGGAGACCTCCTTCCAAGCTGACATTCATGGGTTTATTCAAGTGCTACCCTCTCCACGAAAACCCCAGTAGTCAGAAATAGTCTCTACATTTGAATTCTTATAGAACTTCATGTACATCTTTCTTATGTATTCAAATTATATTTTGAATTGTGGTGATTTACACACACATATGTATATATATATATATATATATATATATATAATCCTGTCATCCTAATTAGTTCCTTAGAGTATGCCTATTATGCTTATTGAGGTATATATATTGAGCTCAATGAGATACTGAAATGCTGATATCAATCAAGCTAATGAAAAACTTTAGTTCATTAAATAATGTGTGTGTGTATGTGTGTGTGTGTATGTGTTTTAAGATTTGGAAAGAGGTAAACAAAATCCTCTATCATCTTATAAAAAACAATTTTTAAGATTCTTTCAAGCATTGAAGATGTGGTAAGAACTTCAGATCTTTGAAATTATTTAATTGTTTATTATTTTTATGTTTAAGATTTCTTCCAATGATTGGAATGATTCTATTTTGTAATTTGTTAACTCTTAGTTACCTTTTATAGTTTCATAAACTCTTATCACTGGAAAATATCTTAGAGGTCATCTAGTTGAATCTCCTTATTTTATAGAGCCCTACTGAGGCTGAGTGCCTGGTCAAGATCACATAGTCAATAGAGAGCAGATATCCAAGCCTAAATTTCCTTTCTCTAACAAAAAAAACCCTTTCTGGTCATTAGCTGTAGTATTTTCTTTCTTCAAAAATTCAAACTCAGTAAATCCCTTAATTTTCAGTCTGACACACAGAGTGTCAGTGTGTTGTGAATATCCCTACCAATGATGTAGTTTGCAAGCCTTTATATGCCTGCTCCCCTTGGGCAATCCTTGTCCATGTTTCATATTCATGAATACAACACACATCTCATGCTGTTTTTGTTTTTGTTTTTTTTCCCTGAGGTAATTGGGGTTAAGTGACTTGCCCAGGTCACACAGCTAGGAAATGTTAAGTGTCTGAGACCAGATTTGAGCTCAGGTCCTCCTGACTTCAGGGCTGGTGCTCTATCCACTACACTACCTAGCTGCCCCTCATGCTGTTTTTTTCCTACATAGTTTTTTAATAATATGTTTTAATATGCTCATTGACCTTATGTTTGATCATATTTAATCCCCCCCCATCCCCACCCCAACTCACTATCCTCTAATGCCTCTCTATTGCTTGTAGGACAAAATATAAACTTTTCTATTTATCTTTCCAAGTTTTTCTTCAACCTGTTTTCAACTTATACATTATTCCTCCTCTATAAATTGAATTTTGTCTGCTTCTAACACATAGTAGGCAATCTCCTTTCTCTGTATTTTTGTAATGACTGACTCCTATCTATGGGATGTGCTCCTTCATCTCTTTATAGAATTCCTCTCTCCCTTCATGACACAGCCCAAGTTCGACCTTTCACATGAAGCCTTTCCTGATCTCTCCCAAATGCTAGTGCTCTTCTTTCCAAGCTACCTTGTATTTATTTTGCATTTATTCTGAGTATACTTATATAGGTTGTATCCCTTGTAGAATGTAAACTCTGGATGTAACTAGAGATACAAGTAGAGTACCTAACACATAATTGTTCATGACCACAATGTACCTCTCTATTGCATTTCTGATGATCTAAAATTTCAATTCTTCAGGTATGACACCAGAAAAAAAAGAAAAAGAATTGAGAGTGTTTCAGCACCACTAAGTAAGAAGAGCTATGTGGTTGCAGTGAATGCAGGGTCTGGAATCAGGAAGTCCTGACTTCAAATGCGGCCTCAAACATTTATTAGATGGGTGACCATTTAATAGTCAATTAACATTATTTGCCTCAGTTTCCTCATCTGTAAAATGAGTTGGAGAAAAAAATGCAAAACACTCTAGTGTCTTTGCTAAGAAAACTCCAAATAGGGTCATGAAGAATCGGAGATGGCTGAAAGTGCTGAACAATAACAACAGTAACAACAGCAACAAAATTTCAATTCTTCAGCTAAGAGATATAATAAAGAAAAAAAGGGTGAAGCTGTTTCAGCACCACCAAGAACACAATGTTAAATAGGAAGATTCTGTTCATTGCATTTCCTAAAGGAGTTGATGATCCAGAGCTTTCTACAGCTAGAAACTTCAATCTGTACTGCTTTCAGTCACAAATAAACTGTGTGGGCATGAGTGTGGGTGTATGCTATGCAAGAATACATTTATAAACAAACCATTGTTCCCAATTACCCAGTAAAGAAAAATCCAATAATAGAGAAATTTATCAGGATCCACAACTTCTAAGAAATGTACAATGATCTTAAGCACTCATGGTAGGAAATATCACTACCTCTTTAGCAATAGATGAAAGGAAGATGCACTAAGGAATCTTACAAGAGAGACAGTTTTGAAGAAAGGTTTAAATGTTTCTAATGCAACTTCAAATTCAAATATTTGTTGCAATTCAATTCATTATTAGCAATAATCTGTTTATTTATTTAGTAAAAGTCAACAATGTGTCAGACACATCAAAGATAAAAAAAAAGACAGCTCCATCCTTAAGTAATTTATATTCCACTGGAGGATGTTGACTAAGAAATACTCAAGTGAAGAAACTGAGATGTCAATGAATGAATCAATCAACCAATTAATACTCAGGTAGTCCTTAGGGCTAATGGAAAACCAGATTCAGGGGCAATGGAACCCCAGCTGAAGTTCAAATACTAGCTATGCCAGCACCCTTATATTTTCCTTCTCTTTGACATAGCTTGCTCATATTGGAATCTAATCCTGAAATTAGTTTCCTTGCTTGCCCACTGTCCTTCTTGCAATGTTTTTCTTCCAAGATAAGGGGCAAAATGACATCTCTTTAAAATTTAATCAGTCCCACTTCTATCTGTGATTTTTGATAAACCAAATAATTCTTTCCTAGCCAAACTTTATTCTTCAGCATGCATCATTGCATGTCAGATAGAAATACCAAATTTCAAAGTATTTCTTTGTCAATATATATCGATTTTCCCCCAAATCTATGACTGTATCAGCATTCTCACCAGCAACTGACTACTTTTATTGAACTGATTAATTAATATCAATATCAAAAACAATTTTAATCTCTCTTTTTAAAGGTTAAAATTATTGCTTTTTTTGGTCAAGTGATCATTTGGTCAAGTAGTATGCAAATAAAGTCTGTCACTTAATAACTATGAATTTGGATAAATTTTAAACTTGTGATTTGAGAAATAATATATTCTAATACACTTATTAAGAAACCAAGGCCCAGAGAATTGTAATTAGTTGCTTAAGGAGCATAATTTGATAGATGGCAGAATCTAGATTTTAACCCAAGGATTTTAGTTCATTACCTAGACTTCTTTGTACTAGACTGTGCAAATTCCATGACTTTATGTATTCATCTCACTTTTCAATTCTGCCTAGTAGACTTAATAAGATGTTAGACTTGGATAAGTTCTGATAACTCTAAAACCTTATATTAAGAAAAGGAGGTACATAAGGATCTGTATCACCAAGGATTTTCTTTTCTTTTTTAATCAGTAGTTTCTTAAGAATTGACTGATTTTTGATGGCAAATAATTGCCCCAGAAATGCATAGTTAACATTAACTTGGAAAATTATACTAAAACTTTTTTGAAAGCATTTTTAGAGTATTACTAGAGAATGATATATGTAAATTATGAAATTTATAAATGAAGTGTAATTATTTTTTTTAGATAATTTCTTTGGGTCATTGAGAGGATAATTGATCATTACACAGCTAATCAGAAACAGAAGTTGAACCCAGATTTTCCTGAGTCTCAGACCAGACCTTCTTCTACTGCAGGATGCTGCCTCTGACAGGTAACATATTAAAATATGAGGAATACACAAAGGAAGTTAAACATAGGGTCGACTATCCTATTAGATTATAAATATATTGAGATTGGATTCTGCATATTATTTAATCTTAGTTTTCCCAGTTTCTAGCGCATTATGTGGTACATAATTAATAATTAGTGAAGGTCTGTTAAAATGTTGAATTTTTCAGTTATTGTATTCAGAAGTAATATTTTTGTTTATTTTTGTATTTTGTATTGCCAGCTTTTAAACCAATGCACTTTAAAATTGTTGTGCTCACATTCTGAGATGAAAGATATGAGTGAAGTTTCTAATTAATGTTTCTAGAAGAAAATAGAAAGGTGTTTTCAATCCATCTTTGCTTAACTGAGAAAATACTTAGCATTTCTTTCAATCCATTGATGCGTTCCCTTATACACTCCAAATCTGAAGTCCCATTTCTGTCAGTGAGAGCACTAGAATATTAAAACTACTAACATTTTTGGCAGTTATTCACTGGATAGTGCTGCTAGATTGAAACTGAATTTTTCATTTTATTTAATTAAAGCTTACTTTTATTTTAAGCCTCTGTAATTTCCCTTGTAACATTACTGAATTATTCTCTATGAATGCCCTCGGAACCCTTTCATATTGCCTTCATTCTCTCAAAAAATAGATTAGAAATTTATTGGTGTTTATTTTCTTCCCCTACTCATGACATGGAGATGACTTTTGGTACTTAAAGGCTGTTTCTTTAGAGAACAAATTTCAGAGGGTCCTACCAATCTAGAGAAACTCTGCAGGATTCATAATGGTCTTTGTTGGATAGTGTCATCACAAATTTGGCCACTGGAAGAGGAAATGTTTCTGATTATAGAAGGCTATTTTTTTCAGACACGGAAAACTTAAAATCTTCATTGGTAGAAAATATATTTATCTGAATGAAATTTCTCCTCTCCTTGAAGTTTCAAAGTTGTTTTCCTTATAATGGATTCTCAGTTAATTCATGAGTGAGTATGACCACTCAGCATCAAAATCATCAGTTCAATAGAAAAAAAGCCAATATTTTATTTGTTACTTTCTAGAAAAAGTACAAGGGTAGCTAGATGGGACAATGCATAGAGCACTGATTTGGTAATCAGGAATACTGCTCTTCCTAAGTTCAAATATGATCTCAGATACTTACAAGCTTAATATATAGCTCACTTTGGGCATTCATTTAGTCTTGTTTGTCTAGTGATCTGGAGAAGAAAAATGGCAAACCACTTCAGTATCTTTGCCTTGAAAACCCTAAATGGGATTATGATGAGTTAAACATGAGTGAAATGATTGAACAACAGCAAGAAAAAGTACAACATTTTGACTAAATTGTTCATTTTTACTTGCATTACTTGGTATAATTAAACAGCACCAAATTATTGTATTTTTATTTCATGGTTACTGTATTTTTCATCATAGGCTTTAAGAAAGTGTTATGTCATCTAAACAGTTTACATAAATTTTCACCACTCACACCTCCAAACATACACAACTATAGAATTCTTTGTGATTATTTAATCTTTAGAATAACTTTATATCTGTATTTAACTTTTAGATTAAATTTAGTCTAATTTGTAATCTTTTATAACAACCTAGAGTGATTATCTAGTTGCTGTTCAAAGGCTTCCTCAATGGAAAATTTAGTGACTCTTGAGATAACTGATTTCACATCTAGACAGTTCTCATGTTAGAAGGTTTTTCATACCAAGTTGAAATTTATCTCTCCACCTGTTGTTCAGATTTATGCTTTTTGAGGCCAATCAAAACAAATTTTGATTCCCTTTCCATATGATTGTCCTCTGAATATTTAAGGATAGTTGTCATCTCTCCCTTTAACAGTTTTCTTTTGCAGAAGAAACAGTCCTCATTGTCTTGTTTATTGTCATCTAAACATGCTCCAGCCATGTTACTATTCTTCTTAAAATATAGTGCTAATATTGAATCCAGTATTCTCAGTTTGGTTTGGGTAGGGCAAAACTGTGTGGCTAAAATGACTTCCCTTATTCTGCTCCAAATACCTAGCTATTTCTAAAAAAAGAGTATAGCCAGAGATCCTGAGGGTTGATTAGCCACTAAAGGTATGATAGTATCCGATGGATTTTGAGGATGTTTCAAGTAAGACACATTGTAGGTATCTAGAAAAAAGAAAGAAAAGAAGGAAGGGAGGAAAGAAGGAAGGAAAGAAGGAAGGGTAGGATAAAAATCATTAGCTCTTTTATTCACAAATATCTTCCCCCTACTGTATTTGTCTTCACAGATTTCTGAATAGTTAATTCAAAGGAAGTTAATATGACCTTTGATAATTCAGTTGATGGGCATTAAATTCTTACAATTATTTTGATTTTTCCTAGAGACAATAATTTTTACTTAATTCATTTGTAACACAGTAAATACTTTGTTACAAAACCATGGTGAAGTGCATAATTTAATACTCTTAACATTCTCATTAATATGTTTATTTATTATTTCTAAGATTTGAGTTTTTTGACTGTTTTTGGGATCCTACAATTTCATTTTTTAATTTGGTGTCTTGTGCTCATTAAAAAATGATTACTGCTTTTATTATGGAATGAACTCTGAAAGTTGTGTCAAATATTTCCTTCAACATTTGTCAGTTCTTTATCCCCTAATATGTGATTAGTTTTTAAAGTTGCCATGTGAATCTAAACAATGAATGTATTCTGAGTAAGTTTTCTATATGCAGGAAATTGTTGTATTTAGTTTTAAAATCTATTTTTCTAGTTCTCTTCAATTTTAGGGTCATCTAGTGATTAAACTTTCTTTTTGCTGTAAATTCATTTATTTTTAATATGCATTGCTCTTTGAAACCTGCTGGGAGAGAAAAATTAGAGCAAAAGGGAAAAATCATGGGAGAGATTAAAAAAAAGTGAACATAGCATGTGTTGATTTACATTCAGTCTTCTTAGATCATTTTCTGGATGCAGATGCCATTTTCTGTCCAAAGTCTATTGGGATTGGGTTGGATCACTCAATCACTGAGAAGAACAAAGTCTTTCACAGTTGATCATCACACATTCTTGCTGTTATTGTGTATAATGTATTCCTGGTTCTGCTCATTTCATTCAGCATCAATTTATGTAAATCTTTCTAGTCTGTTCTATAAACAGCTTGTTAATTATTTTATTTTTTCCAATTTTTTATTAAAGCTTTTTATTTACAGAACATATGAGTAATTTTTCTATTTTGACCTTTGCAAAATTTTCTGGTCCAAATTTTTCCCGCCTTCCCCGCCCTGCAGATGGCAGGTAGTCCAATACATGTTAAATATGTTAAAATAAATAAATAGATAGATAAATCCAAAACATGTATACATATCTATACAGTTATCTTGCAGAACAAGAAAAATTGGATCTAGAAAGAGAAAGAAAAAAAACCTAAGAAGGAAAGCAAAAGGCAAGCCAACATCAACAGAAACTGTTAAAATGCTATGTTGTGGTCCATTCTCAGTTCCCACTGGCCTCTCTCTGGATGTATATGGTTTTCTTCATTGCTGAACAATAGGAACTGGTTTGAATCACCTCATTGTTGAAGAGAACCATGTCCATCAGACTTGATCATCGTATAGTTTTGTTGTTGCCACGTATAATGATCTGCTAGTTCTGCTCATTTCAGTTAGCATCAGTTCATGTAAGTCTTTCCAGGCCTTTCTGAAATCATCTTCTTGTTTGTTTCTTACAGTTGTCCATTACTTTTTATAGAACAATAATATTCCATTACCTTCATGTACCACAGTTTGTTCAGCTATTCCTCTATTGATGGGCATCCACTCCTTTTCCAATTCTTTGCTACCATAAAAAGAGCTGCTATAAACATTTTTGTATATGTGGGTCCTTTTCCCTCCTTTATGCTTTCTTGGGGATACAGACCCATACTAGCACTGCTAGGTCAAATGGTATGCACAGTTTTATAGTCCTTTGGGCATAGTTCCAAATTGCTCTTCAGAATGATTGGATCCTTTTACAACTTCACCAACAATGCATTAGTGTCCCAGTTTTCCCACATCCCCTCCAATAATTATCATTATCCTTTCCTGTCATTTTAGCCAATCTGAGAGGTGTGAAGTGATATCTCAGTTGTTTTAATTTGCATTTCTCTACTCAAAAGATATTTAGAGCATTTTTTCATATAATTACAAATAGCTTCAATTTTGTCATCTGAAAATGGGTGCTATGTTTTGTCAAAAGCTTTTTCTGCATCTATTGAGATTATATGATTTCTATTGGTTTTGTTATTGATATGATTAATTATAGTAATAGTTTTTTTGATATTGAACTCCTCTTGCATTCCTGGTATAAATCCTACTTGATCATATTGCATTATTCTGCTTATAAGTTGCTATAATCTCTTTACTAATATTTTATTTAACATATGTGTATCAATATTCATTAAGGAGATTGATCTATAATTTTCCTTCTCTGTTTTGATCCTTCCCAGTTTAGTTATCAATGCCATATTTGTGTCATAGAAAGAATTTGGCAATACTTCTTTACCTATTTTTCCAAATAGGTTATATTATTGAAATTAATTGTTATTTAATTGTTTGGTAGAATTCGCTTGTAAATCCATCTAGCCCTGGAAATTTTTTTCTTAGGGAATTTATTAATGAATTGTTCAATTTCTTTTTCTAAAATGGCACTATTTAAGTATAATATTTCCTTTTCTGTTTACCTAGGAAATCTATATTTTTGTAGATATTCATCCATTTCAGTTAGATTGTCAGACTTGTTGCCATAGAGTTGGGCAAAATAATTCCTAATTATTACTTCAATTTTTTTTTGATTGATAGTAAGTTTACTCCTATCATTTTTGATGCTGGTGATTTGATTTCTCTTTCCTATTTATGATCAAATTAACCAAAGATTTATCTATTTTGCTAATTTTTTTCATAAAACAAACTCTTAGTTTTATTGGTTCAATAGTTTTCTTAGTCTCTATTTTATTAATCTCTCCTTTTAATTTCATAATTTCTAATTTGGTATTAAATTGGGGGTTTTTGATTTGTTCTTTTTCTAGCTTTTTTTTTATTAAAGCTTTTTATTTGTATAACATATGTATGGATAGTTCCCCAGCATTGATCTTTACAAAGCTTTCCATTACAAATTTTACCCCCAGTCCCCTCCCCTCCCCTAGATGGCAGGAAGTCCACTACATGTTAATAATGTTGAAATGCTTGAGAAGTTATGCAAGAAAAATCCTATCTACAAGAAAAAAAAAAGAATCAGAGAAAGGCAACACAATGCAAGCAAATGTCAATAGAGATCATGAAAATGTTGCGTTGTGATCCATATTTCATTTCCCTCTCTCTGGTTGTATATGGTTTTCTTCAGTGAACAATTGGAACTGGTTTGAGACAGTTCTTTGTTGCAGAGAGTCACGTCCATCAGAATTGATCATCACATAATACTGTTGTTGCTGTGTATGATGATCTCCTGGTTCTGCTCGTTTCACTCAGCATCAGTTCATGCAAGTCTCCCCAGAAAGGTTGGATCCGTTCACAGTTCCACCAACAATGTATTAGTGTCCCAGTTTTCCCACATCCCCTCCAACATTCATCATTATCTTTTCCTGTCATTTTAGCCAATCTGACAGGTGTGTAGTGGTACCTCAGAGTTGTCCTAATTTGCATTTCTCTGATCAATAGTGATTTGGAGCAACTTTTCATATGACTAGAGATGGTTTTAATTTCATCATCTGAAAATTGTCTGTTCATATCCCTTGAACACTTATCTATTGAAGAGTGGCTTGAATTCTTATATATATGAGACAATTCTCTATATATTTTAGAAATGAGGCCTTTATCAGAACCATTAAATGTAAAGATGATTTCCCAATTTGATGCTTCCCTCCTAATCTTGTCTGCATTTGTTTTGTTTGTACAGAAACTTTTTAACTTAATGTATTCAAAATTATCCATCTGGTGTTTAATTAGGAGTTCCAGGTCTTCTTTGGACATAAATTTATTCCATCTCCACAGGTCTGAGAGATAAACTATATTACGTTCCTCTAACTTGCTTACAAAGTCCCTCTTTATATCTACATCATGAACCCATTTAGATCTTATCTTGGTATGTGGTGTTAGGTATGGGTCAAGCCCTAATTTCTTCCACACTAGTTTCCAATTTTCCCAGCAGTTTTTGCCAAATAGTGAGTATTTATCCCAAAAGCTGGGGTCTTTGGGTTTATCGAATACTAGATTGTTAAGGTTATTGCCTAGATTGTCCTGATATCCTATCCTGTGCCACTGATTGACTGCTCTATTTCTTAGCCAGTACCAAACGGTTTTGATGACCGCTGCTTTATAATATAGTTTTAGATCTGGTACAGCAAGGCCACCTTCATCTGCCTTTTTTTTCATTAATCCCCTTGAAATCCTTGAACTTTTGTTCTTCCAAATGAACTTTGCTACTATTTTTTCTAGATCTGTAAAATAATTTCTTAGGAGTTTGATTGGTATGGCACTAAATAAGTAGATTAGTTTGGGTAGTATTGTCATTTTTATTATGTTCGCTCTGCCTACCCATGAGCACTTAATATTTTTCCAATTGATTAGGTCTGATTTTATTTGTGTGGGAAGTGTTTTGTAATTTAGTTCGTATAGTTTCTGACTTTTCCTTGGCAGATGGATTCCCAAATATTTTATCCTATCATCTGCTATTTGGAATGGAATTTCTTTTTGTATCTTTTGCTGCTGAACTTTGTTGGTAATATATAAAAATGCTGATGATTTATGTGGATTAATTTTGAATCCTGCCACTTTGCTAAAGTTGTGAATTGTTTCTAGTAGTTTTTTAGTTGAGTCTCTAGGGTTCTCTAAGTATACCATCCTGTCATCTGCAAAGAGTGATAATTTGGTTTCTTCATTACCTACTCTGATTCCTGTTATCTCTTTTTCTTCTCTTCTTGATAAAGCTAACATTTCTAATACAATATTAAATAGTAATGGTGACAGTGGGCAGCCTTGTTTCACTCCTGATCTTATTGGGAATGGTTTTAGTTTGTCTCCATTACATATGATGCTTGCTGATGGTTTTAAATAGATGCTACTGATCATTTTAAGGAAAAGCCCATTGATTCCTATACTCTCTAGTGTTTTTAATAGGAAAGGGTGTTGGATTTTATCAAAGGCTTTTTCTGCATCTATTGAGATAGTCATATGGTTTTTGTTAGTTTGGTTATTAATATAATTAATTACGCTGATAGTTTTCCTAATATTGAACCAGCCCTGCATCCCTGGTATAAATCCTACTTGGTCATAGTGTACTATCCTGGGGATGACTTTCTGTAATCTCATTGCTAATGTCTTATTTAAAATTTTTGCATCAATATTCATTAGGGAAATTGGTCTATAGTTTTCTTTCTCTGTTTTCGCCCTACTTAATTTAGCTGTCAGCACCATATTGGTCTCGTAGAAGGATTCTGGCAGTATACTTTCTGTCCCTATTTTCTCAAATAGTTTGTGTAGTATTGGAATTAATTGTTCTTTGAATGTTTGGTAGAATTCATATGTAAATCCATCTGGCCCTGGAGATTTTTTCTTAGGGAGTTGGTTAATAGCCTGTTCTATTTCTTTTTCTGATATGGGGCTATTTAAATAATTTATATCCTCTTCTGTTAACCTGGGCAATCTATATTTTTGTAGATATTCCTCCATTTCATTTAGATTATCAAACTTACTGGCATAAAGTTGGGCAAAGTAACTCCTAATTATTGCTCTAATTTCCTCTTCATTGGAGGAAAGTTTTCCCTTATCATTCTTGAGACTAACAATTTGATTTTCCTCTTTCCTTTTTCTTATCAAATTAACTAAAGGTGTATCTATTTTGTTAGTTTTTTCATAGAACCAATTTTTAGTTTTATTTATTAATTCAATAGTTTTCTTATTTTCAATTTTATTAATTTCTCCTTTTACTTTTAGAATTTCCAATTTGGTATTGAATTGAGGGTTTTAAATTTGTTCTTTTTCTAGTTTTTTAAATAAGAAGCCCAATTCATTGATCTTTTCTTTCTCTATTTTATGCAAGTAAGCATCTAGAGATATAAAATTGCTCCTTATAACCGCTTTAGCCGTATCCCACAAATTTTGGTATGTTGTCTCCTTATTGTCATTCTCCTGGATGAAATTATTGATTGTGTCTATGATTTGCTCTTTCACCCATTCATTCTTCAGGATTAGATTACTTAATTTCCAATTAACTTTTGGTTTATTTTCTCCTGGCCTTATATTGCATGCGATTTTTATTGCATCATGATCTGAAAAGGATGCATTTACTATTTCTGCCTTTCTGCATTTGATTTTGAGGTTTTTATGCCCTAACACATGGTCAATTTTTGTATAGGTTCCATGGACTGCTGAGAAAAAAGTAAACTCCCTACTGTCTCCATTCAACTTTCTCCATAGATCTATCATACCTAACTTTTCTAACAATTGGTTTATCTCCCTAGTTTCTTTCTTGTTTATTTTGTAGTTTGATTTATCTAATTCTGAGAGAGCAAGGTTGAGATCCCCCACTAGTATCGTTTGGCTGTCTATTTCTTCTTGCATCTCTCTTAATTTCTCCCCTAGGAATTTGTGTGCCATTGCACTTGGTGCATATATATTTAGTATAGATATTGCTACATTATCTATGGTACCCTTTAATAAAATATAGTTTCCTTCCTTATCTCTTTTACTTAGATCTATCTTGGCTTTTACTTGATCTGAGATAAGGATTGCTACCCCTGCTTTTTTTTGTTCACCTGAAGCATAATATTTTCTGCTCCAGCCGTTTACCTTCATCCTATATGTGTCACTATCTTTTAGATGTGTTTCTTGTAGACAACATATTGTGGGATTCTGGTTTTTAATCCAGTCTGATATCCGCTTCTGCTTTATGGGAGAGTTCATCCCATTCACATTCACAGTTAAAATAACTAATTCTTTATTTCCTGCCATCTTATTTACCCAAGTTATGTTTTCCCCTTTCCTTTCCCCTTTCTCCCTTCCCCCCTCCTCAGTACTTTGCTTTTGATGACCTCCTCTCCCAAACAATACTCCACCCTTTAGATCCCCTCCCCCTGTTTTTACTCCTTTCCCCTGATTCTTCTATTTTCCCTTCTATTAGTTTGTCCCTTACTTTTCCTCCTTTACCTCCCACTTCCCTCTAGCAACAGACAAGTTTCTATGTGAAATCAAAGGTCTGATATATACTTTTGGAGCCCGACTTGATGAGAGTAAGATTTACACAGTGCTCATCTCCCTCCCCTCTTTCTCTCAATTATATTAGGTTTTCTTTGCCTCTTCAAGTGATTTTACCTTGTTTTTACCTTCTTTTTTTGGATCTTATTTTACCACTTTTCCCCTCTTTTCCCCAGTATGACAACCTTTTCCCCTCTAGTTCTCTTTTTCATATTATCAAAGTAATATCTTGTTAATTATACCCCCAAACTTTAAGTATCCCCCTAGTAAAAATAAAGTTCTCAAGAGTCCTTTCCTTTTTACCTTTTTATGCATCTCTTGAGTTCTCTGTTTGGGTGCCGAATTTTTTATTCAGCTCCGGTCTTTTCATTAGAAATAGCTGAAATTCACCTATATCATTGAATGACCATCTTCTTCTATGGAGGATAATGCTCATTCTAGCTGGATAGGTTATTCTTGGTTGTAATCCAAGTTCCTTTGCCCTTCGGAATATCTGGTTCCAGGCCCTTCAATCCTTCAGTGTGGAGGCTGACAGATCGTGTGTGATTCTAATTATTGATCCTCGGTATTTGAATTGTTTCTTTCTAGCTGCTAGCAGAATCTGTTCCTTGGTGCTATAGTCCTGGAATTTAGCCACGATATTCCTTGGGGTCTTAATTTTGGGGTCTCTTTCAGGAGGTGATCGGTGAATTCTTTCAATGGTGATTTTGCCCTTTGATTCTACAATCTCAGGGCAGTTTTCTTTCAGGATTTCCTGGAAGATAGTGTTTAGATTCTTTTTTTCATCATGGTTTTCAGGAAGTCCAATAATCCTTAGATTGTCTCTCCTAGATCTATTTTCCAAGTCAGTTGTTTTTCCTAGGAGATATTTCATATTTTCTTCTAATTTTTCATTTTTTGATTTTGTTTGACTGATTCTTGAAGTCTTATTGAGTCATTCACTTGCATTTGTTGAATTCTTATTTTTAAAGTGTTGTTTTCTTCAGTTACCTTTTTAAGTTCCTTTTGTAACTGGCCAATTTGTTCATTGCACTCTTTTTCCACTTCACTAATTTTATTTTTCAATAAATTGGTGTCTTTTTCATATCTCTTTTGCAGGGCATCATATCCTTCTTGCAAGATGCTGTATCCTTCTTGCACTGATTTCAGTTTATTTTCCCATTTATCCTCCAGCTCTCTTTTGAGGTTCTTTAAACAATCTTCCAGAAAGGCCTTTTGAAAAGGGGACCAGTGATGGTCCTTGCTGATTTTTTCTGGAGTTTTGTCTAAAGGAACCTCAGTATCTGGGGTCATCGCTTCTTTGCATTGATAAAAGCTGTCTATGGTGAGAGCTCTCTTTTGTTTCTTCATTTTTTTTTTTTAAGACAGCGTGGATATCTCTTTAAGGTAGGGAAGAAAAACAGTGGCTGAAAGGCAGCTGAAAGCTTTGCCCTGGGGCACTTCGGCGAGTTGACTTAAGGTGCTGGGCCGGTGGGGGGTAAGACTAAGTATGAATTACTCCTTAAACAAGGCAAGTCTGCCAGAACACCTGCCCTCAATCGGGGCAGAGTGTCCCAAGTGTCTCAGATAAACTCCAGGTTTTTGGAATTTGGAGTTTGGAGTTTGGAGCTTCTGCCACAAAGGGCTGAGCTGAGCTGAGTCCCACCCTCACTTCCGGCCTACACAGAAGTCATCTATTTATCTCTCTGTCCCAGTCCGACTAACCTGATATGAAGTTATCCAGAGAGCCGTGCCCAAATATTTCTGAGTTCGTTGACTTGAAGATCAGTTCAGAGGCTTATTTTATTGTTGATTTGAGAGAATATCGGAGGAGAGGCAGAAAGTCACCTTTTCACTCCGCCATCTTGGCTCCGCCCCAATGTTCTTTTTCTAGCTTTTTTAATTGCATGCCTTATTCATTAATCTCCTCTTTCCCTATTTTATTTATGTAGCTATTTAGAGGTATAAAATTTACTCTAAGAACTTCTTTGGCTGCATCCCATATGTTTTGGTATGTTGTTTCATTGTTGTTATTTTCTTGGATAAATTATGGATTGTTGTTTTACTAACTTATTCTTTAAAATTAGATTCTTTAATTTCCAATTGGTTTTCAGTCTATCTTTCCCTGCTCCTTTATTGGATATAATTTTTACTGCATTTTGTCTGAGAGGGAAGTATCTATTATTTCTGCCTTTTTCATTTGATTGTGAGATTTCTATGCTTTTACACATGGTCAGTTTTTGTGTAGGTGTCCTGTATTACAGAGAAAAAAGGTATATTCCTTGATGTCCCTATTCAATTTTCTCCAGAGGTCTATCATATTTAGGTTTTCTAGGATCCTATTAACTTCCCTAACTTCTTGTTTATTTTGTGGGAGAAGTTGAGGTTCCCCACTAGAATAGTTTTGCTGTCTATTTCTTCCTGAAACTGACTTAAAATCTTCTCTAAGAATCTGCCTGCTCTACCACTTGGTGCATACACATTTAGCATATTTACTACTTTATTATTTACTGTACGCTTTATCAATATGTACTTTCCCTCATTTCTCTCTCTCTCTGTCTCTGTTTTTTGTTTTTTGTTTTTTTTTTTTGCTGAGGCAATTGGGGTTAAATGATTTGCCCAGAGTCACACAGCTAAGAAGTATTAAGTCTCTGAGACCAGATTTGAACTCAGGTCCTCCTGACTTCAGGGCTGGTGCTCTATCCACTGCACCACCTAGTTGCCCCCCCTTTATATATCTTTTAATAAAGTCTATTTTCACTTTTGTTTTATCTGAGATCAGAATTGCTACCCCTGCTTTTTTGACTTCAGCTGAAGCATAATGAATTCTGTTCCAGCCTTTTACCTTTATTCTGTATGTGTCTCTCTCTGTCAAATAAGTTTTTTGTAAACAACATATTGTAGGATTCTGTTTTTTAATCCATTCTGCTATTTGCTTCTGTTTCATCCCATTCACATTAACAATTATGATTACTAGCTCTGTATTTCCCTCCATCCTATTTTCTCCTCTGTATATACTTTAGGTTTCTCTTTGACCATGTCTTTAGTCCTGTCTTATTTTACCCAGACCACCCATTATCTTATCTCCTATGACCCCTCCTTCTCTCTCTCTGTCTCTCTGTCTCTCTGTCTCTCTGTCTCTCTCTCTGCTGAGGCAATTGGGATTAAGTGACTTGCTTGCTCAAGGTCACACAGCTAGGATGTGTTAAGTGTCTGAGGTCAGATTTGAACTCAGGTCTTCCTGACTTCAGAGCTGTTGCTCTATCTACCCTTCTCCTCTTACAACTGGTTTTTTACTCACCCCACCCAATACCTCATTTCCTCACTTCTCCCCCCTTTTTCTTAGTAGTGGTTTTTTAAAATTTTTTTCATTTTTAAATTTTATTGGCATAACATATGTGGGGGTAATTCTTCAACATTAACCCTTACATAACTTTCTGTTACAATTTTTCCCCCCTAACTCCCCACCCCTCCACTAGATGGCAGGATATCCACTACAAGTCAATTACGTTAAAATACTTGGTAAATAAAATATATGTATACATATTTCCAAACTTATCATTGTTGTGCAAGAAAAATCGTATCCACAAGAAAGAAATATCAGATAAAGGAAACACAATGTAAGCAAACATCAATCAAGAGTACGAGAATGTTATGTTGTGGTCCACATTTCACATCCCTCTCTCTGGGTGTATATGGCTTTCTTCAGTGAACAATTGGAAGTAGTTTGAAACATTTCATTGTTGAAGGGAGCCATGTCCATTAGAATTGATCGTCATATAGTATTGTTGTTGCCGTATATAATGATCTCCTGGTTCTGCTCATTTCACTCAGCATCAGTTCATGCAAGTCTCTCCAGGCCTCTCTGAAATCGTCCTGCTGGTTGTTTCTTACAGAACAATAATATTCCATAATATTCATAAACCATAATTTATTCAGCCATTCTCCAACTGAAGGGCATCTATTCAGTTTCCAGTTTCTAGACACTACAAAAAGGGCTGCCACAAACATTCTTGCACATGTGGGCCCTTTCCTTCCTTTATGACCTCTTTGGGACATAGGCCCAATAGCAATGCTGCTGGGTCGAAGGGCATGCACAGTTTGATAACTTTTTGAGCATAGCTCCAAATTGCTCTCCAGAATGGCTGTATCTGTTGACAGCTCCACCAACAATGTATCAGGGTCCCAGTTTTCGCACATCCCCTCCAACATTCATCATTAACTTTTCCTGTCATTTTAGCCAATCTGACAGGTGTGTAGTGGTACCTCAGGGTTGTCTTGATTTGCACTTCTTTGATCAATAGTGATTTGGAGCACCTTTTCATATGATTATAGATAGTTTTAATTTCATCCTCTGAAAATTGTCTGTTCATATCCTTTGACCATTTATCGATTGGAGAATGGCTTGAATTTTTATAAATGTGAGACAATTCTCTATATATTTTAGAAATGAGGCCTCTATCAGAACCCTTAAATGTAAAGATGATTTCCCAATTTATTGCTTCCCTCCTAATCTTGACTGCATTGGTTTTGTTTGTACAAAAACTTTTTAACTTAATATAGTCAAATTTATCTATCTGGTTTTCAATTTAGACTTCCAGTTCTTCTTTGGACCTAAATTTATTCCATCTCCATATGTCTGAGAGGTAAACTATATTACATTCCTCTAATTTACTTAGAGTATCACTCTTTATAACCAGATCATGAACCCATTTAGATCTTATCTTGGTATGTGGTATTAGATGTGGGTCAAGCCCTAATTACTTCCAAACTAGTTTCCAATTTTCCCAGCAGTTTTTGTCAAATAGAGAGTACTTATCCCAGAAGCTGGGGTCTTTGGGTTTATCAAAGACTAGATTGCTATAGTTATTGCCTAGTTTGTCTTTTGATACGATCCTATTCCACTGATCCACTACTCTATTTCTTAGCCAGTACCAAATGGTTTTGATGACTGCTGCTTTGTAATATAGTTTTAGATCTGGTACAGCAAGTCCACCAACGTCAGCCTTTCTTTTTTCATTAATTCTCTTGAAACTCTTGACCTTTTGTTTTTCCAAATGAATTTTGCTATTTTTTTTGTAGATCTGTAAGATAATTTCTTGGGAGTTTGATTGGTATGGCACTAATTAAGGAAATTAGTTTGGGTAGTATTGTCATTTTTATTATATTCGCTTGGCCTACCCATGATCATTTTATATTTTTCCAATTGACTAGGTCTGATTTGATTTGTGTGGAAAGTGTTTTGTAGTTTAGTTCATATAGTTCCTGACTTTCCCTTGGCAGATAAATTCCCAAATATTTTATACTATCAACAGTTACTTTGAATGGAATTTCTTTTTGTATCACTTGCTGCTGAACTTTATTGGTAATATATAAAAATGCTGATGATTTAGGTGGATTTATTTTGTATCCTGCAACTTTACTAAAGTTGTGCATTGTTTCTAGTAGTTTTTCAGTTGAGTCTTTAGGGTTCTCTAAGTATATCATCATGTCATCTGCAAAGAGTGATAGTTTGGTTTCCTCATTCCCTACTCTAATTCCTTTAATCCCTTTTTCTTCTCTTACTGCCAAAGCTAACATATCTAAGACAATATTAAATAATAATGGTGACAGTGGGCAGCCTTGTTTCACTCCTGATCTTTTTGGGAATGGTTCTAGTTTGACTCTGTTACATATGATGCTTGCTGATGGTTTTAAGTAGATGCTACTAATCATTTTAAGGAAAAGCCCATTTATTCCTATACTCTCTAGTGTTTTTAATAGGAATGGGTGTTGGATTTTATCAAAAGCTTTTTCTGCATCTATTGAGATAATCATATGGTTTTTGTTCATTTGGTTATTGATATAATTGATTATGCTAATAGTTTTCCTAATATTGAACCAGCCCTGCATTCCTGGTATAAATCCTACTTGGTCATGGTGTATTATCCTGGGGATGACTTTCTGTAATCTCGTTGCTAAAATCTTATTTAAAATTTTTGCATCAATATTCATTAGGGAAATGGGTCTATAGTTTTCTTTCTCAGTTTTCTCCCTACCTGGTTTAGCTATCAGCACCATATCTGTGTCATAGAAGGAATTTGGTAGTACACCTTCTTTCCCTATTTTTTCAAATAGTTTGTATAGTATTGAGATTTATTGTTCTTTGAATGTTTGGTAAAATTCACATGTAAATCCATCTGGCCCTGGAGATTTTTTCTTAGGGAGTTGATTAATAGCTTGTTCTATTTCTTTTTCCCGAAATAGGGCTATTTAAATAATTTATTTCCTCTTCTGTTAACCTAGGCAATCTATATTTTTGTAGATATTCCTCCATTTCATTTACATTATCAAATTTATTGGCATAAAAGTTGGGCAAAGAAACTTCTAATTATTACTCTAATTTCCTCTTCATTGGAGGAAAGTTCTCTCATCATTTTTGAGACTAACAATTTGATTTTCCTCTTTCCTTTTTCTAATCAAATTAACTAAAGACTTATCTATTTTGTTGGTTCTTTCATAAAATCAACTCTTAGTTTTATTTATTATTTTGATAGTTTTCTTATTTTCAATTTTATTGATCTCCCCTTTAATTTTCAGAATTTCCAATTTGGTATTTAATTGAGGGTTCTTAATTTGTTCTTTTTCTAGCTTTTTTAATTGTAAGCCCAGTTCATTGATCTTATCATTCTCTGTTTTATGCAAGTAAGCATCTAGAGATATAAAATTATCCCTTATAACCGCTTTAGCCATGTGCCACAAATTTTGGTATGTTTCTCATTATTGTCATTCTCCTGGATGAAATTATTGATTGTGTCTATAATTTGCTCTTTCACCCATTCATTCTTCAGGATTAGATTATTTAATTTCCAGTTAACTTGTGGTCTATTTCCTCCTGGCCTTATATTACATGTGAATTTTATTGCATCATGATCTGAGAAAGATGCATTTACTATTTCTGCCTTTCTGCATTTGATTTTGAGGTTTTTATGCCCTAGCACATGATCAATTTTTGTATAAGTTCCATGAACCCCTGAGAAAAAAGTATACTCCCTTCTATCACCATTGAATTTCTTCCAGAGATCTATCATACCTAACTTTTTTAGCCTTTTGTTTACCTCCCTAACTTCTTTCTTATTTATTTTATGATTTGATTTATCTAATTCTGAGAGAGCAAAATTAAGATCTCCCACTAGTACAGTATTACTGTCTTTTTCTCCTTGCATCTCTGTTAGTTTCTCCTCTAGGAATTTGGATGCTATACCACTTGGTGCATATATGTTTAGTATTGATACCGCTTCCTGGTCTATGGTCCCCTTTAGTAAAATATAATTTCCTTCCTTATCTCTTTTAATTAGATCTATTTTTGTTTTTCCTTAATCCGAGATAAGGATTGCTACCTCTGCCTTTCTTTGTTCACCTGAAGCATAGAAGATTCTGCTCCAGCCCTTTACCTTCACTCTGTATGTATCTCTATGTTTTAGATGTGTTTCTTGTAAACAACATATTGTAGGCTTCTGGCTTTTAATCCAGTCTGCTACCTGCTTCTGTTTTATGGGAGAGTTCATCCCATTCACATTCACAGTTGAAATAACTATATCTGTATTCCTTGCCTTCTTATTTACCCAGAGTTGTGATTTTCTCTTCCTTTTCTCCTCTCTCCCTTCCCCCGTCCCCAGTACTTTATTTTTGATGACCTCCTCCCACCAATAGTTCTTCCCCCTTTGGAATCGTTCCCTCCCCTTTATACCTTTCCCCTAATCCTTCTATTAGTCTATCCCTTTCCTTTCCTCCTATCCCTCCCAATTTCCCACAAGGAGGGTCAGGCCTTTCTATGAAGCCAAATGTGTCTCATATACTCTCTTAGAGTCCAATCTAATGAGAGTAAGGTTTACACAATACTCATCACCCTTCCTACTTTCCCTCAATTGTATTAGATCTTCTATGTCTCTTTATGAGATTTTGCCTTATTTTACATCCTTTATTTTTACTTTATTTTGCCTCCTTCCCCCCTTTTTCTTTTCAGTATGATATCCCTTCCACCTCTAATTTCTTTTCCATTATTATCAAAGAAAAATCAAATTATACCCCCATTCTTTAAGGATACCTATAGTAGAAATATAATTCTCAAGAGTTCCTTCCTTTTTACCTTTTTATGCTTCTCTTGAGTTCTCTATTTGGAGGTCAAATTTTTTGTTCAGATCTGGTCTTTTCATTAGAAATAGGTGAAATTCTCCTGTATCATTGAATGACCATATTCTTCCGTGGAAGATGATGCTCATTCTAGCTGGATAACTTATTCTTGGCTGTAATCCAAGTTCTTTTGCCTTTTGGAATATCTGATTCCAGGCCCTTCGATCTTTTAATGTGGAAGCTGCCAGATCTTGTGTAATTTTGATGACAGTTCCTCGGTATTTGAACTGTTTCTTTCTAGCTGCTTGTAATATCCTTTCCTTGGTGCGATAGTCCTGAAACTTGGCCATGATATTCCTTGGGGTTTTAATTTTGGGGTCTGTTTCAGGAGGTGATCGGGGAATTCTTTCAATGCCAATTTTGCCATCTGATTCTAAAACATGAGGGCAATTCTC
>JAJPUD010004655.1:86290-121560 GCA_023553655.1 Myrmecobius fasciatus | reverse complement strand
ATATATATATATATATATATATATATTTGAGAACTTTTAGGTAGTGCAGGATCAATCTAAAACTCTTGCTATGGAGGAAAACAAAACCAAATTAAAACATATAGTTTCTGAATTTGTTTTTGACAAAAATGCATTGATTTCTAATTTCATTATTCTATATGCTGACATATGTTTCTCACCAACTACCTTTCCTGGGAAGCTATTAGATTCACAGTAGAAATAAAGTAGGAAGAAATTATATTACATATATATGATATAGTTTTAAGGCAAAAGATGTACCTATAGGATAGTCTGATTTTTAAAAGGAATATATTATTATTTCTTATCCAAATCAGTGTTATCCTCTTCAAAATAACAACTTTTTAGAAACTAATGACAGCATGCATTTAGATAGTGCTTTATAGTTGACACACCTTTACTAACATCCACTTCTGATGCCTTATTCTGGTGTGGCAGTGACTGACTCATCCAACATTGATGCTTCACTTGGGTTTAAATTTGCTAGGACCAGTGCTATGTAGAATTTTAATTCTGATTCTACTCTTCTGTGAGGGACAATGCAGACCCTTACCCAAAGTGACTACTCAGAGGTCTCTCTCAAAGTACAAATGCAGAAAACTTTTGTTAGAATCTCTTGAGAAGCGGGCGGTCCGGCTCTGAGCAAAAGGGAGTACTTGGAACTAGGAGAGCCACTGCCCAGGCGCATGCACACAGTTTTTATCCCCTTACCAACCCCCCAAATCACTAACCCTTCTCTCTACCCCTTTGATTGGCTGAAACAGTTTCATTCCCTTTTTTGGACGATTATGACCTAACATTCACAATATGTCTTTGTCTTCTTTTTCTACTGTCACGTGACTTCTGGGAAGTTGAAACTGAGGCCTTTAGGCTTCTTATACTATAGTTGATAGTTAAAGAATATATCTGTGTATATATGTATGTATGCAGGGGTATATGAGTATATTATATATGTATATGTATATGTATATGTGTATGTATATGTATATGTATATGTATATATATAGTTCCCCTCTATGAGTTCTTCATCTTTCCCTGTCTCACACAATCCCTCCTCTTCTCATATTAAGTTCCTGAAGAATTCACACTTCACTCAAAATTAGCAAGCATATCTATACACTGTTTATCAATTTCCCATCAGGGTCATATTCCACTGAGTGCTATTAGTCCACACCATAGAAGCTGTTTCCACCAACTACCTTCAAACCAAGACCACCAAGTGTTTGGTTTGGACAGGTACATGGGTGAGTTTCCTAACATTCTTAGTAATCTCTTTCACCACTTGTGCATTATTATCTATCTGCATAGAACAAGTGGATAAATTCAACTTCCTGCAACTCCCCCTTTCTGGCAATAAATAGTCTAATATTAATCGGTGCTTTAGAATGGCTTCTTTCATTTGAGTGGCTTGGCTTGGTCTGCCAACGTCTAAAGCCTTAGCCGTCTGGTTAATTACAATTTCTAATACTGCCTGTAGTCGTATTAATCTATTCAATGTATATATATATATTGGGGTTCGATATCCCCAACTGCCATCTTGGCCCCATGTGGCTGGTCCATACTCTTTAATAATCCTTTCTGGAGGCCAGGTCTCTCCCTACCCATTGGCATCCCCTGTCTGATAAGAGAAGTGTCAATACTTCGCTTTTCTCTGTGTAGGTCATCATAAAGCTGGATTCCCAATTGCCCATCAACTGTTTTGGGGAGTCTTACTAGCCCAATGTAACAAATTCCAGCCCAGTTCAAAGGAAGATGTGTATATGCTGTCCGACCACAAATCCAATACTGTCCTTTCAGAATGGGGTGCTTTTTATTAAAAAATAGTTGTTCTATTATGCACCACTGGGTAATATTGTGAATCTACACTTCCCAATGGACTACCTTGAGAAGAAACCCAGGCCTCATCTAGATACTGACATCTCCATAGCTGTTATTTCTTTCTAAAATCACATTGTCAAACTCCGGACTCTGATTTATCCTTCTTTACTCCAGAATGAGGAGAAATACCCAGACCAGGCTGCATTTCTCCAAGCCCAATTATACCAGGGCCGAATTAGAACTCTTCTCTCCTCATGTCTCATACAGTCTGCTATCTGCCAAGGCCTACATGGATTGTCCTGTCCATCCTTGGACAGTAAAGTGGTCTCACAACGATCTGGTTGCTATTCCAAATCCTGGCATGGTGAAGACTGGCAATAATCCAATTCCCATCCTGAGTTAGTACATGAGTGCCACTCACTGTCCTCACACTGGACATGGGTTATGTTCCATCTAGGTTCATATCATCTACAATCAGGGTGTTTTATGCTAGTCTCTGCTGAATAGGTCCAATCACAGGTGCTATTTCCTAACCACTGTCCCTCTCCAGTTTGATTCAGACAATATTTTCCAGGGACTAATTCGGTCAGGGACCATCGATGCTCTTCCTGTTCTGACCAAAATCCTGTTCCATTGTGGACAGACCTACATTCCTACAGGGTTTTTTTTTGTAATCCTTAACAAGGCAAGGAGAAGACACTTGGTCAAAGGCAACTGAGTCTCTAAGGCCAATTTAGTTAACTGTTGTTTAATCTCTTGATTCATCCTTTCTACCTTGCCAGATGATGGTGGGTGCCATGGGTTATGTAAATCCCAAGATATTTCTAAAGCTCGGGCCATGGATTAGAGGATTTTTGTCGTGAAATGAGTGCCCTGATCAGAATCTATTGGTTCCACTATCCCATACCTTGGAATTATTTGTTCAAGAAGTATTTTTACAACTGCTGATGCAGTTGCCGTATGAGGGAAAAACCTCCACTCATGAGGTCAGATGGTCCACTACAACTAACAAATATCTGAGATATCCAATGGGCAGCAGTTCTGTGAAGTCCACCTGTATACTCTGAAAAGGCCTAATACCAGGAATTCTCCCCCACTTTGGGACTTGCCACTGGGCTGTCTTGTCCGTCCTCTGACAAACAAGGCAGCTCTCAACAACCTGTCGAGCTGTGGTATACAGGCCCGGTGTCACAAACTTTGTTAACACCACGTCACACAGATTTTGGACACCCAATGACTGCCCTTGTGCAAATATGGGAGCTCATACCTGTTGTGGTTGGTGCCTCTCTGCCATCAGGTAGGAGCCAATAACCCTCGTCATTTTCCTGAGCCCAAAGGCTCTGGATCTTCTGCTTTTCTCCTGGGGTAAAGGATGGCAGAGGCAGTTGGGGTGGACAAGCCGGAATCAGTACCATCATTCCTTCAAAACTTACAAATTCTTCTTCTCCTGTCCACTTTGCCTCCTCATCTGCCAGGTGGATTCCTTTAATCTAAGATGAATTCCCAGTTTGATGCCCTTAAACATGTACTATGGCAATAGTCTTGGGTAACATTAAATTAAGACTTCAGTGACCAGTACTGTATGTGCCATCCCTTACCTTTACTATTCACCATACTGCGTTCCTCCCAAATTTTTCCAAATACATGGACCACCCCCCAAGCATACTTTGAGTCCATATAAATTGTTACAGTTTTCCCTTCAGCAATTTCAGTGCTTGATTTAGTGCATTTAATTCACAGGTCTGGGCTGACCAATCCTTTGGCAGGGAACTAGCCTGAACTAAAGACAGGTTGTCCCCATTAACAATAGCATATCCATTTTTCTTCTTTCCTTCTATCACATGTGAAACCATTGGGCATTTCAACAGGGGTATCTCCTGTAAATCTTTCCTAAACTTCATTTGATAGTCAATGATATCCAAACATTCATGCTCAAGAGACACATGTTCCCCAAGGGAGGCAACCAGAAACATAGCTGGATTAAGATTGGAATCCTGCAAAAGCACCAAGTCGTCCTTCTCCAATAATATTGCTTCATACTTCAGAATTCTAGAATTGGTCAACCACCTTCCAGCCATTCGGTTTAAGTTGGACCAAACCTGATGTGGGACATTTACGATAAGGCTACCCACAAATGTTAATTTTTGACTTTTTCCCACTAGGAGTGTGGTAGCTACAACTGCCTGTATGCAGATAGGTCATCCCTTTGCTACTGGATCCAAAATTTTCAATAAGAAAGCAACGGGATATTGCTGCCCTCCTTTTATTTAGGCCAATACTCCAAGAGCTAATCCCTTTTCAGTGTTCACATACAAGTGAAAAAGGTTTGTCTAATGATGGTAATAACAACACAAGGGCCGACATTAAAGCTAATCTGAGGTGTTCTAAATTCTGTTCCCCTTCTGGATCCCACTGTACTCTATCAGGTTTTTCCTCTAACAAATAGGTGTACAATGGTTTAGTCAGTAGAACATATTCATTAATCCAAGTGCTACAATACCCTACTAATCCCAAGAACTTTTGAAGGGTCTTTTTTGTTTCAGAATTTGCAATTTGAAGAACCCCTCTATGTGCACAGGGTCCAATTTTTTTTTCCTTTTGCTTATAAAGTGGCCTAGATATTTCACCTCCTTTTCTGCAAATTGCAGTTTCTCTTGGGAGATTCTTAGCCCCTATGAACCCAAATAATTCACCAACTTAATAGTGACCTGGTTAAGGTCATTCTTTTTCCTTCCAGCCACTAGGAGATCATCTACATATTGTAGAATTCACACTCCTATGGTTGGATTTTCAAAAATTTTTAATATGCTCTCTAATATTTGTCCAAATAAGTTGGGTGACTCTGTATACCCGTGGGGCAGCACACACCACTGATACTGCTGCTTCCTCCCCATATTTTGATCCTCCCATTCAAAAGCAAAAAGATTCCGACTGTCTTCTGACAAAGGACAACTGCATTTTAAAAATCTATTACACTAAACCAAGCACTTCCTTCAGGGATTTTTCCTAGGATGGTATAGGGATCCAGAAATACCAGATGAGAGGGCAGCACGATCTTATTTATTTCTCTTAAGTCTTGCACCATTTTATATGTCCCATCTTTCTTTCTCACAGGGAGAATGGGGGTATTGAATGGTGATAAACAAGGTTTGATCAGTCCCGCACCCAGCAGTCTCCCTATTACTGGTTTCAGTCTTTTCTTTCCTTCCATTGGTATTGGATATTGTTGGACCCGAACAATATTGTATGGGTCTCTCAGGGTTATTCGAATTGGGGCAAGAGAGAGCAGCCCTGGATTCTTCCAGATTTGGGACTAATTTGCTGCTTGTCTATTTCCCTCATAACATAGGTCCAAATTGGGATCAGTAGAGGGCCCCTGGGCACAAGGCTAATTGAAAGTTTTGTTAACAAATCTCTTCCTAACAAGTTTACCCCCGCTTCTGGGAATATTAGAAGTCGTCCCCAAATCTCAAGTCCCTTATACTCTATTACTAATGCTTCAGATCAGGTACTGGAAAATTTTCCCCTTTAACTCTGGAAATCATTATAGTTTTGGATAATAGTTTAACTCCTGCTGGCACCTCTGTCACTGAGGTTCGAGCTGTACCCGAATCTACTAAAAATATCATCTCCTACTTTGGGGATCCCACCTTTAAATTTATCAAGGGCTCTATGTGGGTTCCCTCATCAGGCCCCTGACACCCCTGGTCCTTCAGTTCCACTAGGGACAGTGCTCTTTCTTCCTCCTTTTGCTGTGGGCAATCTCTGGAGAAATGGCTAGATTTTCCGCAGGTCCAACACTTTAAGTTACTTTTCCTTCCTCTTTCTTTCTGCTGTTCTTGGCGAGGCTTCCACTCTTTCCAAGCTCCCTTTTTACCATTACCCTGGTTCCCTTGTATTGTCTGTAGCAACATCTTAGTTCGCTGGTAGTCTTGCTTATCCCTCTGCCTTTCCCTTTCCTCATCCTTCCTTACATATACTTTTGTAGCTTCCTCTAACAATTCCCCCATGTTCAACGATTCCACCCATCAATCTTCTTTAATTTCCTATTAATATCTGACCAGGAATTAGAATAAAGTGTAACTTTAAGGAGTTTTCCATTTCTGGCTCTTCAGGGTTCATTCCTGAATATTCCCTCATTTCCACCTTAACGTGTTCCAGGAACTGCGATGGAGATCCATCTTTTACCTGCCTGATTTCTAGACCCTTATTTATATTTTGTCTTTTGGGAAATGAATCTTGGATCCTAGTAATTATCAGTTCCCTCAAATCTTGCATGTGTTGTTTATGACCCAGCTTATTATTATCCCACCCAGGGTTTGCTACTGGTTGCTTCTGATCTGCTGGTATCACTCTCGCTGTGGGTGGGTGCCTCTTTTCCCATTCCCTCATGGCCGCTGCAATAGCATATTTAGAATATGCATTAATTCAGACCAAGAATATACATTGGTATATGTATATTGATCTAATTGTCTCACAGTGCCCATTGAATCTTCCATAATTGACACTAAATCCTTTTTGAAATTCCTTATTTCTGCTCTAGTAAAAGAAGCATTAACAAACCCTATTCCTCCTTGCAGTCCCCCCAGCAGGACCTCCCTTAAAGGAAACATTCCTTTTGGGGCATATACTAGATCTATAACTTTATCTCTATCCTTAACAGTTTTAAAAGGGAGATTATGGACATCCTGTCTCAATTGCTCCAATTCCTTCTGCAAATATTTTTATGGGCCACTTTGAGTCCTATCCTTACTTCCATGGTCCAGGTCTATTAGAGGGGCATCCTCTACTGGGGGAGGAGGAAGAGGAGGAGGACCCTGGGGCACAGAGGGAGGAGATATGTAAGGAGGTAGGAGAGTGACCAGGGGGTTCCAATGACCAGTTGGTTCTGAGTCCTGGGACTCTCCCAAACCTTTCTTAATCTCCTTACTTCCCTCTGTCTTACACAAAAAGATTTAATTGTTAGCATATCCAATCCTTGGAGAAGCCATACCTTGGCCAAAGTATCCCTCCTCCTATATCATGGCCACCCCAAATGAAGCAGCAATATTTAATCATTTTCGTCTTACTTCTCCCTTTAAATTTTGGGACTTCATCCCAATTTTGGAGCCCACTCCCAAGAGGGCTGTTGACCAGAATTCCCTGACTCTGATTTTTGGACTGTGCTTTTCCCATTTTCCCACCTGGTGCCTTTTTTTTGTGCCAGCCATCAGGACTTCATCTGTTCTCTCTTCAATTCTGCATCTCTACCAAGTCCCTTTGCTTCAGTTCATTGTCTTAAAAGGGAGGGAGACCACACACACCCAGAACCAGAGACCGTGGAGATATCACCCTGCGGATGCCTGCCTCTGTTTGGGGTGTGGGGTTGTCTCTCTGAAAGACCACTGATCCTGGATGAGCCCCAACTGTGAGGGACGATGCATACCCTTACCCAAAGTGACTACTCAGACATCTCTCAAAGTACAAATACAGAAAACTTTTATTACAATCTCATGAGAAATGGGTGGTCCGGCTCCGAGCAAAAGGGAGTACTCGGAGCTAGGAGAGCCACTGCCCAGGCACATGCACACAGTTTTTATCCCCTTCCCAACTCCAAAAATCACTAACCCCTCCCTTTACCCCTCTGATTGGCTGCAACAGTTTCGTTCCCTTTTTTGTACGATTATGACCTAACATTCACAATATGTCTTTGTCTCCTTTCTCCACTGTCATGTGACTTCTGGGAAGATGAAACTGAAGCCTTTAGGCTTCTTATACTATAGTTGATAGTTAAAGAATATATATGTGTGTATATATGTATGTATGCATGTGTATATGAGTATATATATGAACGTATATACTGATTGTTCCCCTCTGTGAATTCTTCATCTTTCCCTGTCTCACACACTTCCTATGGTATATAAATGGTATAAAATGGAAGTGATATAGAGTAGAAGTGTTGGGAGAAAATGCTTTTAGCTATAATATTGCAATATCTTCAAAATAAATATCCCTCTATAAATGAAAATTAATGTCACATGTAACTAGGCTACCACTTGCTGGCACCTAACAGAGGAGTGTGTGTGTGTGTGTATGTGTGTGTGTGTGTGTAGGAGATCAGTCAATTAATATGCATTTCAGTACCTACCATGTTCCAGGAACTGTGCTAACCATTAGGATACAAAGAAAAAGACAAGATAGTTCTGTCCTTGAGCACAAAATCTAAAGGGGGAAGACAATGTCAACTTTTTAAAGAGTTTTGTCTAAGGAAGACAAACTGAGTTAGGCTGTATGTGTGAGTTGATTCCTCCAAAGAACCATGTTATAGATGTATGCTTGGAAACACAGAATTCAGAGAGTGGGCTCAATTGTAAGTGAGCATAGACAACAGGGATTATAAAGAAAAACCACAAGGGTGGATGGTATAATTACATAATGATCTGAGCGGGTTATCAAGATAAAAATCACAGGTCAGGGGTTGGAAGATAATTGCTTAGTGGTTTTAGAAGATTATACTTAGGCTGGATTGTTTTTTCCTAAATGTTCATGGCCAGGTCAGGTTTGATCATTAGACTGGAAGTCTACATCAACCAGTCTGAGTTGGTTCTGAAGCATAGTGGGGGGAGTTCCAGGTTCAGTGAACTGCAAGAAATTTCTGATGTGACCAGATTAAAGAATGCACAGCTTATCTTCTGCTTCTGATTCCTAGGTTAGTTGGGCCTCCTGTGTACAGTAGGGCAAATCAAGGTAGTTAGTAATTAATACCTATTTCACAATCCCTCCTTTTAGCCAAAGGAATCAGAAATCCCTGAATGCTAAGAGGATGAATATATGGAACATGATGCCCTTGAGCCATGGTCAGGCACACTGGGTCCCCAGAAAGATGATTATAAGAGAAAAAGGCATTCAGGACTTAAATTTGGTTCTTCACTTTCAAACTTCAGAGAATTTCTTTATATATCATTTCCTGTTGCTTCTATCTCTACTTAATCCTATATTTAATAAAATGTGTGACAGAATTCAGTTACAAATCTGTATAGTTCTAGTACTTTTTTTCCTCAGGAAGTTCATTTGTGGGCTGTTCTTCTGCCCTTTAAAATTATCACTCTGTATACAGTTCTTAGAAAAAAAAAGAGTTTAGTTATGCAGCTTTCCTCAAATTGTTACATTTACCTGGAAAACTTTCACATTACTTTGCTGAATCATATCCCCCTTTGGAAAATATAATCTTTATATCACTGATCATAAATATAGGTTATGATTCTAACGTGTTCATACTTGCATCCTATTCTAATAATTCAGAGATGTTCCAGTATCAATCTATCATTAAATATATTTAGTTTTCTACTTACAAAACTTATTAATCATAGAAATTTACTGTAGAAATAGAGATATAAGAGAAAGTGTTTCCTTATTTTGATGTTGATTCTGGACAAAATGTATGTAGATGGACAATTGCACTGAGCCAAGTTTAAAGTCAGCCAAGTAGAACACAGAAATTGAGGAAGCTCACGCAAACATTTCCCCCCAGTCTTTCCTATGAAAACACCACCTATAATTTATACAAGTAAAAACAAAAGGGGTGCTAGCATCATGGATCATGGGCTCAATTCCATTCTTTGATGATGATATCTGTAGTCAGACTCAGAAAATATTAGTTAACAGTCCCAGAAGGTCTTAAGTAGCAAGTTCTAATAATCACAGATTCAGGTAGTTTCAGATCTGAAGAATCAAATACACTAAATAATAAGTACTAGCTATCATCATACATTGGTAAGAAAGATTTATCACAGAATATTCACACCTTATCTTTACATAGCTAGTTTCATGCTAAGTAGATGGTTTTAATTTCACAATATACAAATGACTTTGCTTTAAGATGCTTAATAACAATCAAAGATTTGGGATGCATAAATACAAAAATTATAAATTGTATAGATAACATATTTTATGAAATATTTTCTTTAGTAAAATATATTCAGTTGTTAACCGTGTTCAAAAGGACAAAAAAATAGACTATTTCTACCAGAATCTTTTTAAACAATTAATTAAACAAATATTTTTAAGGTGAACTAAGTAATCACATACAATTATACATATATTCAAATTCCAGAGTAAATATAACAAACATAAATAAAATCAGATTTCCCATTAGGGTTACACAAAACAGCTCATAAATTATAACTCTTCACTCCATACTGAAATCCTATTGCTAAAAACAAAACAAAACAAAAAAGACTTCCAAATTTAATCTCACAATTTAATAGATTTATAACCTTTCACAATTTTTTTTGCCAAATTATACATACATTATTTTGATAGAATGTAATACTTCAGGAATTGAATCCTACATATATGACAAGTTCAAACACTAATTTAACTCTGGCCTTGGCCATGGAGTGAGTACAAATTCATATTTAAAAAGCAAACTCTTTCCCGCTTATAGCTTGTTAATGTAATTTAGTGTGGTATTATTCTTTTTAAAAATATATATATGTATTTATTTTTTTCCAGTAAATTCATTTGTTTTTAATACATATTGATTTATAAATCATTGTATAAGTTGTCAGATTCTACGTAATCTTGATTGTTGCTCCTTGATATTTGAATTATTTTTGTCTGGCAGCTTTCAGTATTTTTTTCCTTGCCATTGTGGTTCTGGAGTTTTGCAAAAATGTTCATTGGGATTTTTCTTGTGGGATATCTTTCCATAGGTGATTTATTTTTGCAATGAGTATTCTCCCCTCTGTTTTTGGAATATTGGACCAGATTTCCTTAGTGATCGCTTCAAGAATGCTATCCAGGCTATTTTTTTTTCGGTACTGGACTTCATGTAGGTCAATAATATTTAAATTGTCACTTCTGTCTCTATTTTTCAGGTCAACTGTTTTTCCAATGAGGCATTTCACATTTTCTTCCATTTTTTTTTCATTCTTCTTAATTTGTCTGACTGATTCTTGTTGTCTCTCAGAGTCATTAACTTCCATTTGCCCTGTTTTAATTTTTACTGTGATTTTCTTTTGTTAGCTTTTGTATCTCTTTTTCAATTTGTTTATTTCCACTTTTTAAGAAGTTGTTTTCTTCAGACAATTTTCCCCTTATTTTTTCCAAACTGTTGACTCTCTCATGCATGCCTTTCATTTCTTTTCTCATGTTTTCTTCTACCTCTTTTATTTGTTTTTTAAAACCTTTTATGAGCACTCCCAAAAAGCCTCTTTGGGCTTGAGACTAATTCATATCACTCTTTGAGTTTTCTTCTGTGTTCATTTTGTCCTTATCTGAGTGGGTGTTTTAGTCTGTCCTGTCACCATAGTAGCTTTCTATATTCAAGGTTCTTTCTTGTTTCTTGCTCATTTTTGTTTCTTTTGTTTTGGTATTTCCTCTTTTTCTAAATTTTTATGATTGAGTTCTGCTCCTGGGATAAAGGGGTCACTATTCTAAGCTTTTTGTGCAGCTCTGAACTTTGGCTTTGAGCACAGGGGCCCATTGTCTTTGCAGGAGGTAATTTTGACTGCTCTGTTCAGAGTTTGCCATCTGGAACTGGAAGTTGCCCCACTGATTTGCTTTTCAACTGAGTCAGGACTGAGAGTCTTCATTGCTGATTTGCTGTGATTAAAATCTTCTCACAGGCTTTACCAGAATCTATATGATCTGGGCTGAACACCTTTTTCATACCAGGGAGCTGACCTTTCATAAAGCTTTTTCAGTCTTTTTTGAGCTGGAAAGTGGTTTCATTCCATCAGACTCTGTTCAGAGGCTTTGTTTCATGTGGTTTTTGAAGGAAACTGGAAGAGTTAGAGCAGCTTCTTGGCTTTATTTTGCCACCTTGGTTCCACCCCCAGAAGTCCCTTTTTGATATTATTCTTACAAGTAATAATTCCAAAGACTAATAATAATTCTGTATTGAGATCATAAATTTCCTTTTTGTTGTCTATCCTGAAAATATAAATTGACTATAAGATCCATAAGTTTGAGTTATAAATATGAATATAAGAACACCAGAACTAGTTCTTTGTGTAGATTTCTTGGATGGGAAAATAAATTGAGTCCACCTTAGCCTTCTCAGCATAACTTCCCTAAATTTTCCCCAGGGACAGATATTCCTTAGTCTTAGATTTCAGATGCTGCTTCCATTGACATACTTGACTGTTGATCTTATTTTTCTGAAAGCACCTATTTAAGGACTGAACCTAAGAATGAGATTCCAAAAAGAATGTGCATGGTCCTGAAGTCTCAGTACTTTTGGACATAGTTATTATCAGTATCAAATTATCATGACAATAAATTAGCTTACAAATGAAATTTTACCAGGACTTTTAAAAATTAATCAAAAGATTTTAAAGAATTTTTTTCATTTTTAACTTAAACATTTGTTTCTAAAAATGTTTCTCTTTCTTAAAAAACAACTTAAAATTTAGTCTGATATTAAAAGGAATAATCACTAAACTTTTATAAATAAATTAGTTGGTAATCTGTAAAATGACAGATCTCTCTCTCTTATTCAACCTTAAAGCAAAAATAAATCTTTAAAAGCAGAATTCATCAAAGCTAAGTTGGTGTATAATTTAATCAACATTTAAGCAACATGAAGAAATCCCCAAAATAGTATAACAAAATAAATTCTTATCATTACAAAAATTCCTAGTTACAACCTTTCTTTAGTTAAAAAGTGCTTACAGTGAGGAGACTAACTTTATAAACCAAAAAGAATAATACAATCAATTAAATTAGCCTTATCACAATTTAAAGTTTACCAGGACTTTAAGAATTTACTCAATATTTTTTTTCCTTTTCTCTTTAAATATATCATTAGAAATCAAGAAAAACATTCTGGAAGTCCATATAAATAGTGAGAATTAAATAGTTCACTTAACCCTCTCCCTATCCCCCAAAAGAAACTCCAAATTAACATATATCCCTCTTTAAAGGAATTTTGTATTTACCCCTTAAAGCAAAATTAATCTTTTAAGAGTGGAGTTTCTTAAGACTAAGTTTCTTCAAGATATGTATATATAATCTCCAAAAATTATGGACAAATTGTATTATATGAAACATAGTCTAAGTAGACTATAAGTAGGCTTGAAAATTCCAATCACATTTTGTATCCCTTTTACTCTACAGAAACTCCACAACTAGAGAACTCATATAAGATTGTTAAGAATTTATGATTAGATCCTTCTCAGAATCCTTGTGGGTTTAGATGTTTCTAAGAATCCTTGTAGGTTTACAAAAGAGATTTTACAAGGTCTTTTCTTTGTATATTTACCAATTTTTCCCCCTGTAAAATATTTATGTAAATAAATACTTGATAGAAACAATACCTCCAAACAATCTCATTATTTTCATAAGTGATAGCCAAATAATTTTAGGTGAAACTTCCTCTTAAATGTAAACCAAACTTGAAAATTTATGAATTCTTAATTACAATGCTTCAGAATATTACAATATATGATCATCAGGGCTGATAGAATTATCTGACAGTTTCCTGACCCACCAATTTACTTTTTTAAAAAAGGGTAATTTAAAATATAATAACAACTAGATGAAAGAAAGCTTAAAAAACAACATAATTGATATAATGTTTACCAAATTATGCAACATAAAATTTAAAAATATTCAAAGCTTGAAACAAACCTAACAATTACCAATCAGGTAATCTTAATTTAGTTGAATGCACTTCCAAATTACATTACACAGAAAATCATTCATCTCAACCTTGACATTTTATGTTGATCACATCTAAAAATCCATATAAAGTTATAAAACATAAAGCAGTTACATCCAGTAAAAAGAGATGATAAAACAAAACAAAAACATTCAACATTCATTAACTCTTCACTTATAAATTAAAATCATCCATATTTTGTGACTTCAGACATACATCAAATAAATGACAGATTAGTAGTTTCACTATACCTTGTTAAATATTTGACAATTTTCAAATATCAAAAAAAATTTTAAAACATGAACCAGTCTGAGTTGTTTCTGTAGCATAGCAAGGGGAGTTAAGGATTCAGCATGAGAATACTGCATGGAATTTTTAATGTATAATTGCTGCAGGGAATTTCTGATGTGTCTAGTTTAAGGAATTCTTAATTTGTCTCCTGCTTCTTATTCTCATGTTAAGTGAGATCTCTTTTGCACAGTAAGGGAGTTTGAGTAAACCAGAGGGGCTTAGTAAAAATCATTAATAACCTCAGTTTCAAAACAACAAGCAAACAAATATATACAATCAAATTATATACAGAATAAATAGGAATGATTAACAGAGGGAAGGTATTAGAAATAGGGAAATTAGAAAAGACTTTGTAGAAAATGGAAACACCCAGAAACTCAAGCTAATAACATTACAGAAGAGATTCCTCAGGGATACTCCTAGGATGCTAAAGGGAAGATCTAGCTTCCCTGACTCTGGAAAAGTAGACTAGTCTTTCCTCATATGTGATATTTTTATTTTCACATATAGTCTTCTATAGAATGAGAGCAGGGATTATATATTTTTTAGTATTCCTAGCAGTTAACACAGGGCCTAGCATATAGTAAGTGCTTTGCTGAGCAAAAATTAGATCAGCAGGGAACAGACTAGCCAAGTAATACCAAGACTGAAACAAACAAACAAACAAACAAACAAACAAAAAACAACTTTGAGTCTGAGCCTGACAATTAACTCTGGTTTAATGTAGGGGCATTCTAAATATTTAGAAAAAATTGTCTTATTTGTCTGAAATCTTTACCATTGTTTAAGACAGACAACCTTTAGAATTAAAGTTAGTGCTAGTTATTCAATTTGCCATGATACTGACAGACCAGAAGAAATTATGTATTAAAACAGTGGTATTACCAAATAATGTTCTAAAATAGGGAGGACTTTTAGCTCCAGAACAGACAACATTTGCAGTTGATTTTGCAGATTGTCCCTCCCAGCATCCACTCTTTTAGTTCATATCTCTGATTATGACAGTTAAAATAAGGCTCCATTGAATGTTTAAGTGCAATAATGCAATAAAAAGATAATTTTAGCACCCCACTTCTATCCCCAAGTTATTTCTAATTTAGAAAATGATTTGTTTAACAGTTCCTTTGAAAGGACTGAGAATCAGAAAAATGAAATATCTTTTCCAACATCACACAACTAAACAAGAACCTCATCATTCAAACCAAGATCTTCTAGGTTCAGTCTTCTATATTCAAAGTCCAAATGTTTTTTCTTTGTTATTTTTTCTATTTTATCATACTATCAGATATTACCATTGCTCAAAATCTTTTGGAGGGAGTCTTCTTTTTTTCTTCCATTCTTGTTATGTGCTTTTGAATTTCCATCATTAGTGTAAGTTTTCATCCTTTTATGGTAGATTGAATTTTTGTAAAATAAAATATTATTTAGATTTGAACACAAGAAAGTGAGTGTTCAAAATCCATTCAATAAGAATTCATGGCAAAATAAGGGGATAGAAAGGATCAATAAAGAAAAAAAAATGAACAATTTTAATTACTCAAAATGTAAAAGGTTTTTGAACAAAGAAAACTAATGCAGCTAAAATTAGAAGGGAAATAGAGGGAAACCTAAAAATATTTGCAGGAAAATTTCCCAGGAAACCGGGAAAGAAATATGTAATGGGTTCCCAAAGTTGCTAAGCTGAGTATACCCTTTGAACCAGTGATAGAATAACTTGGTTATAATACAAAGAGATTGAAGAAAAATATGATATGGAAATAAATGCTTGGGCCACAGTTAGTATCACACTTCATTGACATTGCCAGAGGTTTTCTCAATTTCTGCAGCATTTCCAATAAAAACATGATTTAACTATTTGAATTCTTCAAGGGTGATGCTATTGATAAAAAAAAAATGATAGATTTGTTTTCAGTTATTATCATGGTATACAAACATTTCAGGATATTTTCTACTTCTTTTCTACTTTATTTCCAGGTCACATTGAAAAAACATTCTGATTCCCTACTGCTTACTATTTCCCTTAAGAAAATGTTATTTTCATTATTTTCTTGGAAAGATGAGAAGAAATGTTTTTATTGTTTCTGTTTATTACTCACAATTTGTGGCATGATGTTTCTAGAATTTTTTTCTATCCAAGTTTTCTTTTGGGATGAGTCATTGTTACTTCAATTTTATTCTATAGTCTTAATTTTTATAGTTGATCATTTATTTGACTTTCATCTTGTGAAAACCTAATGATTTCATTTTGCATTTTCTTGGACATTTTAAAAAATCAACTTTGATAAATATTTTAGTAATATTTTTTGACATTTCATGTTTAGAAATAATAAAAGAAACATTTGATAATTATTTAAATAATAGTTGCTCCTTTTAATGACATAAAACAACCTGTATTTTTTGTTCCAGGTATTACTATATGACTGACTGATCTTTAATGTACTTTTCTGCAATTTGATATCTAGTGAAATATTCCAACTGATAATTTCCTCTCCACTATTGCATATCACACAGGGAAACTTGTTTATTTACTTCATATTTATGTGCTGCATAATAGCTGTATTCTATATGATGCCTTTAATAAAAGTCAAGTTACTTCATTTTCCACCAAACTTCACTTCTTCAGGCTTCTCCATTATGACAGAGAAACTTTTCATCCTACAAGATCAATTCAGCCCTGGAACTTCCACATAGGAAGTATTCTCTGCTACTGATGCTCTGCCCTCTAATGGAAAAATGGAGTACTCTTTCCATAAATTCCATTTAAGGAGGGTATCCAGGCCATCCATTTTCTTCTTTCCCACTAATCTGTATTCCCCTGTACTTTTCTATCATGTTCATCAGCCATGCTTGTATCCTTCTTCCTCTCCCCTCTTTTCAGCTTCCTTTTATATGTTGTTGTGCTGTTTTTCCTATTCCATTATAAAATATTGAGGGAAAAGATTATTTTATTTTTGCTTATATTTTTATTTCCAGTGTTTACTATGTGCTTACAAATAGCAAATCTTTAAGAAATGTTTACTAAATGAATGATTTTATGGAGTGATGAGGCTGAGTAGGTTAATTAGAAATAGCAGGAATAAGTAGAAACACCAGCAACATTTGCCTCTATTTTTAAAAGAAATAAAAATAATTTGAAGATATTGAAGACAGGGAAATCATGTCACTATTTTTCCAAAGTGGGAAAAAAGTACATTTGATTATTAACAAGCTCTTATTAAATGTTGATTATGTATTGTGAATATAAAGAAAAGATAAAATGATCTTTTCCCTCAAGTAGCTTAAAGTCTACCAGAAAACAAGTACCCTTATAAATAAAAACCATAAGCATACAAAATAAATACATGTTATTTGGGAGGGTACTAACAGCTAGGCCTAGGACGTCTTATATAGGAAACATCTCTTGAAATGAACTTTAAAGGAAAGTAGGACCTCAGTGGTAGATATCAAGAAAGAATATATTTGGGGCATTGGGAAAAATTGTGTAAAGTCACTCAAAAATGAGCTGAGAGGTCATATAAGGAAAATAAATAAACCAATTAGACTAGAAAGCAAAGTATAAAAAGGACTAATAGGTATTAATTTTGTAAAGGTAGCCAGAGTGTAAGGCATTCAATGACAAAAGGAGTTTTATTTAATCCTAGAGTTAATAGGGAACCAAGAGACAATTTAGAGAACTGTGTTTTGAGCAGGTAACATAATCAAATCTATATTTTAGAATATTAATTTTGACTTGTAATTCATTAGAGATGGGAGAGACTTGAGAGACCAACCAGGAGGTTGTTGCAAAAGTCCTGATGCAAAGTAATTAAGAGCTTAGGAAGGTAGTAGCCATGTGAATTGATGGAGGAAAGTGTTAGAAGTAAGATATCTTAAGGATTTGTCAATTTATTGTATATGTGGAATGAGGATAAAGAATTAAAATTATTTCAAGGTTGTGATCCTGAGTAATGGAAAGTATTGTGGTGTTCTTTACAAAAAGGAATGTTTAGAAGAGAGGTAAATTTTTGTGAAAGAAAATTAGTTTTACTTTGGACAATACAAGTATGAGATGCCTATGGACTTCAAGATGAAAATGCCTCTAATTATCATCATCATCGTCATTTTTATCATCATGATCATTACCGCCAACACTTCTACCAAACATGTGTTATGTGCCTACTGTATATCAGGTACTGTGTTCTACAGAAAGGCAGAAACAGTTTCTGTCCTCAAGAAGTTCACATGCAAACAATTCCATATATGTAAGATATATATATATATATATACATACATATATATATAACATATATATATATATTATATGTTATATGTTACACATATATAATAAATGGGAAATGATCTCAAAGGTAAGACTTTAAACAGTGCATGTATGTGTGTGTTTGTGTATGTATGGAGTGAATAAAAGGAAAAGCTTCTTTTAAGTAAGTGATGATATGGGACTAGAGATTAGCATAAAGACTTGGATAGGCTGTGTAGCTTTGTAAGTCATCTGCATAGAGATGATAACTAAATATATCCAAGTTGATGAAACTCCCATGTAAAAAAAGTTTAGAGAGAGAAGAGAAGACAGGACAGACCCTTGTAATCTAACAGTTAGGTGGTAGGAAATGGATGATGATTTAGCAAAGGAAAACTAAAAGGAGAACTTAGACAATAATATTGAAAAGATGAAAATGGAAATATCTAGAAGAAGAGAGAATCAATATCATCACATTATGCAGAGAAGTCAAGAAGGATGAATACCAAGAAAAGGTCATCAGAATTAGTCATCAAGAGATCATTACTTTCTGAAATAGTAAAGCAGTATAATTAATCCCCATTCTTTTCCAAATTTCTTGAACAGCTTATTAAAATATTTATTTGTGAACACTTAGAAAAGAGATAATAACTGGGAATCAGCATGAAGTTCTGAAGAACAAGTCATGACAAATTTTTGTATGCCACTTCCTCTTTTTTTGGGATAATTGCTAGACTAACTGATAAATTGGGAAATATCACAGAAAATTTTTTCTTCATTTCAGTGAAACAAATTCAAACATTTCTCATGATATCCTTGTGGTCAGTGTAAAGAATGGCAACCTGGTAGTTGAGAAATGAGATTTAGGAGAACAGAGAAAAATTAGCAGCAAAACATTGTCGTATAAAAGGGAATCAAAGTGACAGATATGGAATATAGTGCCAAAAAAAGAATTAATAAGCAAAAGCTGTCAGATTCAAAGGCTCAGTCTTTCCTTTCAAGGTCAGAAAGTGATCATAAAGTTGTGGGTTTGAATGATAATGTGGAGACAAATGTGAATATTTGCCTCAAGTTGGTATTGGAGTGGTTATAATAGGATTTTAGAATCACAGATTTAGAGCTGAAAGTGACTTTGGAAGTATTCTATCATAGCCTCTTGATTTTAGCACAGGGCTTGGTCCTATGTAATAGGTCTTATAGATTGAAACATTGATTGTGTCAAGGTTGTACATGTAGCAAATTACTAAGGCAGGATTTAAATCCAGATCCTTGAACTTCAAATTTAGCATTCTTCTACTGTGCCATCCTTTGAGAAATTTAAGTGAACTTCACATAACAGTTATTTTCCATGGTTTTTCAAAGAACATATTAGTTTTAGAAGTCCATTAAGATGATATATTATAGAGGAAAAGGGATTATGTTGTACGTAGAAATTCATTTCATCATCCTAATATCCTATTAAATAGTGGATAGTTAATTTAGCTTAATCTAATTGAATGTGCCCACATCACTTGAGTGACAAACATGAAACTACCCCTTGGTGTTTTAATCATGATTCAATGTTGTGGTTTCTTTTTTTAATCAGTAATTTGTCAAGTTGAGAGAAAGAAGGATAGAAGCACAACAATCTAATTCAGAAACATATTTAATCCATTCTATTAAAAACAACAACAACTCATAAACCTGTAGGTTTTAAAAAGAAAAGAAAGTTGAACTCTGTGGAAATATACATTGAAACTTAGATACAGTAAACACCTTCTACTAGACGTATTTTGATTTAGTGCGGATTTATGATGCTCCCCTGCCCCATTCTTTTTTACTTTTAATAATAACATCTTTCCAGTTTATCTTCAGAAGAAAGGGCAATTGGAGGGAACTCATTCTAGGTAAGCCAGGGCTGGCTGCAATTTTATACCTCATGTTGAGGAAGGACCATGGAATCCTATATTTAGAAACAGAAGAAATATTTTAGAGCTCAGCAAGCCTAAACCATAGGGAAGCTTGTAGCAGACACAGTGGATAGAATGCTGGGCCTGAAGTCAGGAAGATTCATTTACCTGAGTTCAAATTGGGTCTTAGACACTTGTGTGACCCTAGGCAAATCACTTAACCCTATTTGCATCATTATCTATAAAATGAACTGAAGTAGGAAAGGGCAAACCACTTCCAATGTCTTTGCCAAAAAGACCAGAAAAGAGATCACTAAGAGTTGAAAATGACGAAAATGATTGAGCAAGTACAAATCCTCTCTTTTTATACAATAAGAAATTTGGGCCAGAGAAAAAGAAATGAATTCAAGTAATCAATAAGAATTTAGTAAGGGCCTATTAAAGGCCAGGATTAGTGTTAGGTGCTGGGAATACCAAGATAAAAATAAAACTCACCACCCTTAAGGAGATTACTTTTAATAAAACTTGTTCAGGACCTGTCAATAGGAAGGGGCAGAGGAGGAATTCAAATCTCAAAACAAAACCCTTCATTGCACTGTTTTAACATTCTCTTTCTTCAACTTTTTGTAAATTCTTCAACTTTTTGTAAATATTTACAATGTATCCATCCAAAGCATATCCACTGAGGGGCTATCACTTTATTTTGGATTACCTTAGCATTCACTGTACTTATAGTACCACATTCAGTTGGTATTCTATTCATTTGCAATTCTATCTATTTGGATAAAAGGCCTTAAATATGTTACTCTTTTTCTCAACTAGATTGTGGCTTGAAAAATAAAAGGCACTTCTTAATCTTCCACTACCTGTCCAAGAAGATCAAGACTATAAAAATGGTAGATACCCCATTCATGTTGGCTAGCTGATTTTTAAGTGCAAATACAAAGTTACTTAATATAGACACCAACATTAAGCAGGGCCTTAGTGATTGATTATAAACTTCAAAGATAGAGAGCAGAATATCTATGTCATTTCTTTTCACATTAATTTTCAACCATTTCTGTTTGTTAATGTATTAATCTATCTCCTCATAATTGAGTTCCATGTTGGCATTTTTCTTTCTTTTCTAAGTAAAAAAAGAGAAATTTAGAAAAATTTATCCATGTAAATAGGTCAAACAGAACATTTGGGGGGTGCTCTCTCCCTCCCCATCTTAAAATCTCTATTTATTATTTGCCCAATACATACTGGTTTCACTTATCATATACTTTCATCTACATTTATATTTCTGGCAAATATAGTGATCTTTCCATTCTTCCCCTTCCCTTCTAGAGCCTTACCTATTCTCCATATTGATTTCTTTCTGTCTGAACATTCCATTCCTCTTTGCCCAATACAGGTTACTTATTACCACTGCTTTTCTTATTTACTCTCTTTAATCCTGATCCACAATGCAATAACTCCCCCAAATCCCAAGTTATACTTTGTGAAATTAAGTTTTAAAAAGCAGCAGCTGTAGACAATTTGCTTGGCATATTCTTGTGTCATATAAACCAAAGGTTTGGAACAGATGTTTGAGTCTTCTAGAATAATTTGCAGAAGTAATTAGTACTCACCACTTTAATGTATTGCCAAGGAAAAAAAGCAGAAATAAAGTAGCAACCATTATGGTAGCAGTAACTTTATCATTTAGAAATAGTATTCTTACCATATTTAATTGCTCTTTTTTTTCTATTTCAGAACTATACTTCCTCCTTTGCTCAAATTTGGTTATCATTCTAAAGTAAAAATCTGTTTTTTTTTTCCATATGATCTCAGAATGTTGATAAGAATGGAGTCTTTTCAAAGAGTAATGGAAAGTCCTTAGGTTTGACTGATGGGTAAGGATGTTGTTTTTATGTTATCTGACTTTGCTAACCAATAATAGCTATAGATCATTCCTAAGAGATGAGATGAAAGGAACTGATCATCACAATACTATTTCATGAGCATAGGTTTTAGGTTTTTTAAATCAAAACTCTTAGGATAATTTCTAGTAATTGGTTTTGGCATTTTGAAGTATCTGTAAAGATTTTGGGCAACCTATCTGCACAGAAGACTGTGGACTTCATGACCCTGCATAGTGTAATGGCAAATAGTTCCTATTATTGGGGAAAATTTTGCATTATGTTTTCCATATCTTTGTTCATCATTTTCCCTACTGAAATGGATCTATGATTTCAATACTGTAGATATTCCCTGAACTGGTGACTGAAGATAGATGTTCTCTCCCTCCTCCTGATAACCCTGCTTCTAGCCACCTTATTTCTAACTCATAGAATTCCTGGTTTCCTTCAAAGTTCAATTCAGCCACTGCTTCCCTTTTTTCTCTGGTCTTTTCTGACTTCCTTCCCTCAGCTGCCAGAATCTTCCTGAAATTATCATGTACCTGTGTTTGTATGTACATGCATATACTCATGCTCACACACAAACATACACAGTCCCCAAAACCTCAGTGTAGTTTTTTTTTTTTGTTTTTTGTTTTGCTTTTTGCTTAGGCAATTGAGGTTAAGTGACTTGCCCAGGGTCACACAGCTAGGGAATGTTAAGTGTCTGAGACCAAATTTGAACTCAGGTCCTCCTGACTTCAGGGCTGGTGCTCTACCTCAGTGTAGTTTTAAACTTTAATAGCTGAATATGTGTGTTATATTTCTGAGATACATGAATTATTATCCCTTTTGTAATCTCTGCAATCTGGTAAAGCCTTCTCTGGGCAGCTAGATGCTACAGTGGATAGAGTACTGTTCCTGGAGTCAGAAAGACTTGAATTTGAATCCAGCTTTAGACACTCACTAACCATGTAACACTGCAATTCACTGAACCTTCTTTGCTTCAGTTCATCATTTGTAGGGAAGGAAATGGCCAATACTTTGCCAAGAAAACTCTAAATGGGTTCCTGACCCAACTGAAATGAATTAACAACCCAGCTATATATAGAAAGGCTTATATTTAGAAGGTGGCCCCTTGGAGATGATATTTGTTTTGTTCAATGAGGCCTTTTTGTGCATATTCCTAAATGCATATTTCTTGATTAGGAAAAACAATAAACAGTTTATTAGAATATTCGAAAATTTAAGCAATAAGAAGCATTATATGCTATTTACATTGAACAAATATTGGAACATAATATACAATTAAGTGTGTAATTACATTAGAGACTATTACTTGCAAAAAAGAAATAGAATAGGAAGATTTGTTTCTTTTTAAAAAATCTATGAGTTCTTTTCTGTTAGCTGTCAAATTGATTATTTCTATAGCATACACATGTAGCCCATGTAATTAAATGATTTACATTGAATTTATATTGAATTATATTGAATAAATGATTTATATTGAATTAAATGATTTATAAACATAAAATACAAGTAAATTCATCTAATCAAGTCTAATCAAGGTAAAAATAATAATTCTACCTAAAAGACTGGCAAGTGAGTTATTACAATCTTTAGATTCTTAATAGAGATTAAAAAATGTATTAGCAATTAAGATTCCTGCATCAGCGTCTCAGACAAGAAGGCTTGCATGCCCAGTTTTCCTGGGTTGTGTCTATGTAGACAAATTGAATTCATTTTTAAAAATGGTCAAATATCAAAATAGCTAGAGGTTTCCTGCAGATTGTGGAAAGGAGAGGTTTTTGTTTATTTTGATGAATTCTAAACTGCTATGGGGACTGGGCAATAATCCTGTCACTTTCTCTCTCTCTCTCTCTCTCCCTCCCTCTCTCTCTCTCTCTCTCTCTCTCTCTCTCTCTCTCTCTCTCTCTCTGTCTCTCTGTCTCTCTTTCTCTGTCTCTCTGTCTCTGTCTCTGTCTCTCTCTATTTCTCTCAGACTTCATTAGAACAAAATGGTCTTTACTTTGTCTGAGCATACCTTAATCTTCAATCACTTGGACTTTCTGAAATTATCCAAACATATGCAAAATCTCATCTGAGATCATCCAAGTCTCCTGTTTTATTTTTATTATTTTCCCTTACTTTCCCTTCTCCATATAAACCCTTGCCTCATTCTAATGGGTTACCAATCTCCTTTAAGGAGGAGGCCCCAGGGTGCTGCACTCCTTACCTCAAATAAATGCCCAAATAAATACCCTTGCTTGATTTGGAGAAGGTCTGAGCCTGACTCTTTTCAGGGCTGATATACTGCATTCTAGGGCTGGTACCCCACATATTTGGCATATGTCAACATTTCAACACCAAATGAGTGGCTTGTCTCAATTTTTGTTTTAGGTTGTTTTTTACTATTTCTTCTCTTTTCAAAAAGATCTCTTCCACAGAGGTTCAAAGGTGATCTTCTATTCTTAAAGACTGCAACAGTTTAATTTTATTTCTAGGAGGCTTTTCCAAGATGGAAAGACTTCAACTAGAGGCCCTGTCAAGACAACAATATATGTCAGTTGTCTGAGCATCCTTGAATAAATATGAGAATCACTTCATCAAATCAGTCATAAAATAATAAATATTTTGATCACAGAACCTCTCAAATATTTTCTATTCTATTATAGAGGCATTGAAATATAGGCTGATAGAAATAGAACTAGCAATCCTAGATCCTTGATGCAGAGTGTTATGACAGAGGAAACACACACACACACACACACACACACACACATACACACACACATATATATACTGGATGTGATAGGCAGAAAATCTTAGTTTGAATCCAACTCTACTACTTATTATTTTATGGTCATGGGAAAGTGATTTAATTTTTCTGGGGCTCAGTTTTCTCATCTGTAAAATTAACAAGTTAGAGAAGATGATCTTCAAAGTCCTTTTTCAGCTTTCAATTATCCAACTTGGGCCTATTTCAAATATTGCATTTTCTCTTTCAATGTTATTGATGGCTGCTAGTGGAAGGAAAGTCAATCAAACAAAAAAAATCTTTTAAAAATATTTTGAGGACAGCCAGGTGATGCAGTGGATCTAGCACCAGCCCTGAATTCAGGAGAACATGAATTCAAATCTGTCCTCAGACACTTAAAACTGCCTAGCTGTGTGACCCTGGGCAAGTCACTTAACCCCAATTGCCTCAGGAAAAAAAAAGTTGTTGAGTTCCCCTTGTGAGAAATGCCTAAAATGATAAGACACAGAAAGATGTACATTTTTAAATACAAAGGAATGAAGATTATTGAAAGTGATAATTTACTAAAAAAAGAAGGGGGAATTATCTAATATTTTATCTATCTTAAGAAGTTGAGAATTGAAGACTTACATGAGCTGATACGATATGAAATATACTATATACAAAGTAATGACTATTTGGCAGATGATCAGTTATGAACAATTTAGCTATTCTTATCAATACAATGAATGATCCAAGATACTTCTGGAGGATTTATGATGAAAAATTCTATTTATCTCCAGAAAAAGAACTTATGGTGTCTGAGTACAGTTTGAAGTATACTTTGTCTTATTTTATTTTTTCTTAAGGTTATTTTTTTGAGGGGGGACTCTATGTTTCCTTTAATAACATGAGTATTTGGGAAATATTTTTCTTGACTATACATAATCTGTGTTTGTCTTCTCATGTTGTGTGTGTGGTGTGTGTGGATGGGGAGTGGAGAGGGAAGTAGGATGAGAATTTGTAACTCAAAGCTCTAAAAAATGTTTAAAAATATTTTTACACATAACTGTGGAAAAATAAAGCACTAAAAATTTTTGTTTTTTTAGAAAAGAAGTTAAACATTGAATTATTTAAACTTCAGTTGTTTTTCAGTCTTTTGAAATGAATTTTAGTGGCAAGAAAAACAAAATATATTGAAATTGATTTAGGAGAGAGGCAGGAACAGTTGTTGACATTCTTGTTTGAAGAACACACACATTTATTACAAATCTATCCTTTGACAGCATGATAACAAGTAGTGAGGAAAGAAAAAGATGTCTGAAATATTTTTAAAAATCAAGAAAATTATTGAGTATTTCAATTGCATAATTACTATATGTAAATATAAGGGGAACTTATCATAGCTTCTTTATAGTTAGCAAAAAAAAAAGAATGTAGCACAAGGAACATTGAAATTGTAGTTAGTCTTTAATATGTGTGACCTTGAGTAGTCATTTAACCTATTTGAGCCTCACTTTTCTTTTCTGTTAAGTGGAAATAAAAACATTAACTACCTCAGTTTTACACTACTCATAGTTTCTAAATAATGTCCATCTTTAAACAAAAGTATTAGCACAGTCTCTTTAGAGTTAGGAGAAGAAATGAAGTTCAAAGAGCCCTGGGATTATAGGTAGTCTTGATTCTCATATATGTTACTTTATGCACATCATTTATTTATTTGAGCCTTAGTTCTCTTTTCTGTCTATGAAAATGAAAATTTTATATTATTTACATAAAATATTATTTTCTAAGCTGCAAAGTGCATAGTAACTACTATATTGTTCTGAATACAAGCTGTTTTTGCCTATTGGGTATAATCCTAAAATGAAATCATAGGAACATAGAATTAAGTGGGAGAGATCTTATCTTTTGTTCAGTCATTTTTCAGTTGTGTCTGATTCCTTTTGATCCCATTTGGCAAAGATATTTTTCCCAGCTCATTTTGCAGATAAAACAACTGAGAAAAACAGGGTTAAGTCACTTGCCTGTGAAGTGTCTTAGGTCAAATTTGAATTCAGATCTTCCTGATTCCAGGTTCAGTGGTCTATCAACTTAGTCACCTAACTGCCCCAAATATTTTCTAGTTATCAGTTCCTTCTTTTTATTTATTTCAAATTTATTTCTTTAAAACAATACAACATAAGAAAAAATAAAAAAAGAAAGACAGAAGGAAAAATAAAACAAAATATTGTACACTATACATAACTTACTTTAATTATACTCATTAAATTGCTTTGTTATTACTTTACCTTCTCCCACCCATAGATCCTCCCTTATTTTCTCTTTTTATCCCATTCCCATGCTATACTTTATCCCACTGCCATAAATTTACATTCCCTTCTAAACCCCATTATCTCATTCCCTTCCCCCTTATTTCTTGATAAATTTTGGAAGATGCTATACTCCTTGTGACATATGTAATTCACATGCATACACATACACACACACACACAATTTCTATTGTTGTCTATTAACCCATTCCCAATGTGAATAGGTTTTCAGAACTAGCAGCTCTCCTCATCCATCTAATGTTTTTCTATTGGTTTACTATTTTTACCTTTTCCTCGATGGTTTTGCTTTTTTGAGTCAAATCACACTCAGCTCTGTCCCAATTTTTCTTTTGGACTACTCAATTACTAATGCAAGTTTTAGACACATGGCTTACATTTCCAAGTGTAAAATATAAACAGTCTGTCATTATGGAATTTCTTGAAATTAATCTTCGATGTTGGCTATAATATGTTAAATTTTCTATTGAATTTAGGTTTTGTTTGAGACAAAATCCTTAAAATCTGTAGTTCATTGAATGTCTCTTTTTAAATTCAACATTATGCTTAATTTTGTTGGATATGATATTTTTGGCTGCAGACCTAATTCTTTTGGTTGTCAATATATAATATTTAAGACCTGCAGTCTTTTATTTTAGTTGCTCATAGATCCTATACAATTCTTATTATAGGTTTAATATATATGAATTATTTTGTTTATTTTTTGTAAAATTTTCTCTTTAATTTGGGGGTTCAAAATTTAGCAATAAACTTCCTATATGTTTAGTCCTTGTAGAATCTCTTTGAGGTGATAATGTGTGGATTTTTTTCTATTTCTACTTTCCCCTCTTGTTTTATCACTGTAGGACAATTTTCTTTGAGTATTTCTTGTATTATTGTGTCAAAGTTTTTTTTTTTTTGGTCACAGCTTTCAATTACTCTTATATTTTCTTTTCTTGATCTGTTCTCAAGGTCTATTGTTTTTCTGACAACGTTTCACATTTTTTTTTTATTTTCCATTCTTTATATTTTGTTTTGTTATGTCTTGATTTCTTTATGCTTTCACTGAATTATCCTTGTGCAACCCTAATTTTCAAAGAATTATTTTCTTCTTTAAGACTCTGGATCTCCTTTTCTAGTTGGTTGACTTTCTTTTTTAAAATCTTATTTTTAAAATCTTTTAAGCACTTCTGTAAATTCTTTCTGGGCAGGTAGCCACATAATATTACTTTTTTTTTACTTCAATGTCTTCTTCCAAAGATGAACCCATTATTCATATTTTCATAGTAAGTTTCTGTGGTTGAGGTTTTTTATCTGCTTATTTTCACCCCCTTTTCATGACAACTTGTTAGTGTAACCACCTATAGTCCTGGGGTAAGGGAAATCCTGGTTTCACCTGTAGGTGTTGATACTTCACTTTGGTTAAACTCTAATCCTGGGTGTGTGTGTGTGTGTATGGGTTAGATTTTTCAGTAAAAATGACAAAGCAAGAAAAGGGGGTTCAAAAATCTCCCTAGAAATTCTTAGTCATGGAGCATTACTACTTAGTGTCATAAAAAGGTAAGTTTGTGTTTTAAGTATGAGTAAAAATGTAAAATATTCTGTTTATAAAATTCAGAATAGAGATATCAATTTAAACAAACATACAACCCCTCCCAGGTAAAATAGCAGGCTCTCATGTGAGCATTTCAGGATGACAAAAGTGAGGCGAAAAGAAGGATGTAGAAAAATGGATAAAACCTTTCTAAAAAAATTGAGGAGCCAAGTTTAAATTCATTTACAAATACTATGTTTTTTAAAGTAGTAAGGGACCTCTTTAGGAGGGATGTTAGGAGAGAGAAGAGAGAGAAAAAAGAGTATACTTACAGTTTATTAAATGTTAAAGTTGAAAAATTCAACTATTCTTGAAATTCTTTTCATCAGTTTATATGGAAAGTTTTTTTCTGATTTCGTAAATTCAGGAGTTTTGATTTCCTTTTTATAGATAAAAGAGAAATAACATTTTCTTCTGACCTTTTAAATATATTGCCACTAAAAAAAAACTTTAAAGATCACATTTCTTTTTCCTAACTGAAGGTTTAACTGGGATCACCTTTTGTTATTTATATCACAGCCAAGGCAAGATGAAATTAAGTAGAGATCTTAATAAGAATCAGGACTATAGGTCAGGGAAGAATTCTGATTCCTTAGAAGTTGAGTACTGAAGAGAGACTAACTAAAACTACATCCCAGAATAGGACTTTACCAGAGATCATAAAAAGATATAAGTGACAGAGAAATGTCTTTCACTCGTTTGCTTTTGAAAAAAAAAATATATATATATATTTTACTCTGAAAAGAGTTTTAAATATTTCTTGTAGCAGAAAATAGTATATAAAAGGAGAAAATGAAAACTATTAACCAGAGAAAACATCAATAAGAAAGGGCATTAATTTTTCTAAACTTTTAAGTACTTCTGGAGATTTGACAGGGGGAATCCATAGAAGATGGGGTTTCTCTGATTTTCAGGATCCAAATGCTCAGTAAGGCCTTAATAAATCCTAAGAATAAGCAATTCCAGAGTGTTTATATCCAAGTTCTTTGGCTCTCAGTCTTCAGAGTAGTGGAGCACTGCCTAGAAATAATCAGATATGGCTTCCATTTTCCTATGAATTTCATGCAATATTTCTACAATAACAGATGTATAATATCACATTGCATGTTTAATGGTTTTAATTTCTTCATCTGAAAAATTATCTATTTATGAATTGGGGAATGGCTTGTATTTTTACAAATTTTAGTCAATTCTCTATGTATTTTAGAAATGAGGCCTTTATCAGAAACACTGGTTGTAAAAATCTTTAGTTTTCTGCTTTCTTTTGACCATATTGGTTTTACTTGTGCAAAACTTTGAAATTTAACATAATCAAAATTATACATTTTGCATTTCATAATGTTCTCTGTTTTTTAGTTATAAAAATCATCCTTCTACAAAGATGTGATAAATTATCCCTTGCTCTCCTAATTTGTTTATAGTATGCCTAAACCATGCACCTATTTTAACCTCATTTTGGTAGGGGTTGTAAGATGTAGGTCTATGTCAATTTTTTGACATATTATTTTCCAGTGTTCCCATCAATTTTTGTCAAATAGTGATTTCTTATCCCAGAAATTAAAGTCTTTGGGTTTATGAAACAATAGATTACTATAGCCACTGACTATTGTGTCATATGTATCTAACCTATTCCACTGATCTACAACTCTATTTTTTAGCTAGTACCAGATGATTTTTGATGACTGCTGCTTTATAATAGAGTTTTAGGTCTCTCATTGCTAGGCCACTATACTTTGCTTTTTTTTTTTCATGAATTCCCTTGATATTCTTAACTTTTTTCTTTTTTTTAGAAGAATTTTATTATTTTTTCCAGATCTATAAAATTTTTTTTTTTGGCAGTTTGATTGGTATAGCACTGATTAAGCAGACTAATTTAGGTGGAATTTACTTTATTACCTCAGCCAACCAATGAGCAACTGATATTTTTCCAATTGTTTAGATCTGACTTCAGTTGTGTGAAACGTATTTCATAATTGTGTTCATATAATTCCTGGCTTGTCTTGGCAGAAAGGCACATAAATATTTTATTTTGTCTAGAGTTATTTTAGTTGAAATTTCTTTTATCTCTTGCTGCAGGGTTTTGTTGGCAACATAAAGAAATGCTGATAATTTGTGTGGATTTATTTTATATTTTGCAACTTTGCTAATGTTAATTGTATTGAGTAGATTTTTGGTTGATTCACTAGGATTCTCCAAGTATACCATCATATTATTTGCAAAGAGTGATAGGTTCATTTTCTCTTTTCCTACTCTAATTCCTTCTTTTTCTTTTTTTTTATGCTTAGAGCCAATATTTTTACTGTATTATTGAATAATAATTCTGGTAAAGGGCATCTTTGTTTCTCTGTTTTGGACTTTTCTGGGTTAGCATCATATTTGTGTCACAGAAGGAATTTGGCAGGATTTTTTCTTTGCCTGTTTTTCCAAAACAGTTTATATAGTATTGGAATCATTTTTTTTAAGTGTTTGATAGTATTCATTTGCAAATCCATCTGGTGTTTTTCTTAGGGAGTTTATTAATAGCTTGTTGCATTTCTTTGTTTAACATTTAAGTATTTCATTTCTTCTTTTATTACTCTGGGCATTTTCTATTTTTACAAATATTCATCTGTTTCAATTAGATTGCCAGATTTGGTAGCATATGGTTTGGAAAAATAGATACTAATTATTGCTTTTATATTTTCTTCATGGGTGGTAATTTTTGATGCTGGTAATTTATTTTTTCTTTCTTTTTTCTTATCAAATTAACCAAAGGTTTGTCTGTTTTGTTTTTTCCCATAAAACTAACTCAATTTTGTTAATTAGCTCAATAGTTTTAATACTTTCAATTGTATTCATCCTTTTGATTTTGAAAATTTCTAATTTGGTATTTAATTGGGGTGCTTAATTTACTCTTTTTCTAGCTTTTTTAGTGGCATGCCCAATTCATTAATCTTTTCTCTCATAATTTTATTCATGTAAGTATTTAAAGATATAAAATATCTCTTAAGAACTGCTTTGGCTGCATCCTGTAAGCTTTGGTATATTGTTTCATCATTTTCATTCCCTTGGATGAAATTATTGTTTCGATGACTGTTGTTTTATCCAATCATTCTTTAAGATTAGATTTTTTAATTTCCAATTGTTTTTTAATCTATCTTTTCCTGGCTTTTTATTGAATGTAATTTTTCTTGCATTATGATCTAAAAAGGATGCATTTACTACTTTCGCTGCATTTCATTTTGAGATTTTTATGTCCTAATACAATATTTGTGTATGTTCCATTACCACTGAGAAAAATGTATATTCTTTTCTATCTCCATTCAATTTTCTCCATAGGTCTATCAGAAACAAGTTTTCTAAGATTATATTAACCTCCATAATTTCTTTTTATGTTGTGTTTTTTTCTAATTCTGAGAGAAGGACATAGAGGTATCTCAGTAGTATAGTTTTGCTGTCTATTTCTTCCTCTAACTGGCTTAATTCTCTAAGAATTTAGACTTTATATTATTTGGTCCATGTATGTTTAGTAGTAATACCACTTCATTGTAGTTTCCTTCCTTATTTCTTAAAATGAGATTTATCTTTTCTTTTTCTTTTTTTTTAATTTCTAGCCAGAAAATCACCACCAAGTGGCTTCAAAATTATGTACTAATTTTAATTAGACGCAACAAGCACTTTGGAGGTAAAATAGGAGGCTTATTTGCAGTCAGATTTCACAGCATTTTGTAAGTTTTCTAAGAAATTACAACCAAAGAGGAAAAGCAGACTCCATTAAGGGGAAATACATCATTTCACAACCTAGAGTGCCTACACCCTAAAATAAAATTCAGATATGAAAATATTGAGATAGTTCAGTAGGAAAAAAAATCAAACATCACATGGAATATTACTTGGCTATAAGAAATGAGGAGGGGAATGGTTTTTGGTAAAACCTGGGAAGACCCATATGAAGTGAACAGAGTGATCAAAAGTAAACAGATCATTGTATGTAGTAACAGTAATACTGTAAAGATTCCACTGTGAAAGACTTAGTTACAATGATCAATACAAATAATCCAAGACAGTTCTGAAGGGCTCCTAATGAAAAATACTATGCACTTCCACGAACAGAACTGATAAACTCTTGAATACAACTAAAGTATAATTCTTTTCACTTTATTTTTCTTGCTTTTTAAGCAAACTCCTAAAGAGGGTCACCAACAAATCATTACCTCCATTTCTTTACCTCTTACACTACTTAACCTTTCTGAAATCCCCCATCACTTCACTGAAATTGCTCTCTCCAATATTATCTAATATCTCTTTAACAGCTAAATTCAAAAGACTTTATTTTCATTGATCACCTTCCTAATGTTGATCCTAAGATTCCCTGGGTTCAGTGATCTCTCATTTCATATCACTGTCATCAATACTTGCATAATCCTACTGACACCTCTAGCTCAAAAAACCAGACAAACCTGTCTTCCTTTTCTCATCCAATTGCCCAGTAGAGGCCATCCCACTTCCAAGTTTTCTTCTCTCACCATTTGCCACATTGTTGCCAAATCAACAGTTTGATCATACAAGTCTGCCACTAGTCAAAACCCTTCCTTAGCTCCCTCCGTTCTCCAGTCAGGCATGGAAAGCTCTCCCCCTGCTTTTGCTTTTTCTGAGATCAGAATTGCTACCTCTGTTTTTTTGCTGTTGTTGTTTCAATTGAAGCACAATATTGTATTTTCCAGCCTTTTCCCTTCTTATTCTGTCATTTGTTTCAAATGTATTTATTGTAAACAGTATTTGTAGAGTTCTAGTTTTTAATCCACTCTGCTATTTGCTTCTATTTTATGGGAGAGTTCATCCCATTCACATTCACAAATGGAATTAGCAACTGTGTATTTCCCTGCATCCCGTTCTCTTTCCTGTGTATACATTTTCCTCTTTTTCTGTCACATCCCTTCTTAAAAGTGGTTTGTTTCTGACCAACTCCACCTTCAACCTACCCTCCTTTCTATCACTCTATCACTCCTCCTCCTTTCTTGTACCCTTTTCTCCTCATGGTCCTGTCTTCCTTCTATTCATCTATCTTTTTTCCCCTTTCTCCTCCTACTTCCCTATGAGGAAAGATAAATTTGTATACCCAAATGAGTATATATATATATATATATATATATATATATATATATATATATATATATATATGTTATTCCCTTTTTGAGCCAAAACTGATAAGTTTAAGCTTCAGACAATACTCATACCCTTCCCTTTCCCCCCATACTATGAAAGGTCTTTTCTGTCTCTTCGTGCCATCTAATTTATCCTATTTTACCCCCTTCTTCTTTTCTTACCCTTTAAGGTAAGAAAAATTTGACAGTGTCACATCAGAACAATTTATGCTTATACCATCTGTCAATGTATACCTCCTCTAACTGTCCTAATACAGTTCTCAAGAATTAACAGCATCATTTTTCCATGTAAGGATGTGAGCAGTTCTACCTTTAAATAATATTTTTCTTTCATCTTTACCTTTTCATGCTACTATCGAGACTGTTCTGGTCTTTCCATAAAAATGACTGAAAGTCCTCTACTATTGAAGATCTCTTCCCTTGAAAGATGATGCTCAATCTCCCTGGATAGTTGATTCTTAATTGTAATATAATGTCCTTTGCCTTCTGGAATATGGTATTCCAGGCTCTTAATCCTTTTTTGTAGACACTGCCAAAACTTGGATAATCCTGACTATGATTCCTCAATACTGGAATTGTTTTTTTCCTGGCATTCTGAAGTATTTTTACATTGTCAGTATAGTTCTAGCATTGTGCAACAATGTTTCTTGGAGTTTTCCTTGTGTGATCTCTTTCTGGAGGTGATTGATGGATTGTTAAGGTGACTATGTTTCCCTCTGGTTTTACTATATCAGGGCAGCTTTCCTTGATGATCTCTAGAAGAATGCTATCCAGAATCTTTTTTTTCCTGGCTTTCAGGAAATCTAGTAATTTTAAAATTCTCTCCTGGATCTATTTTTCAGGCCTGCTGTTTTTCCAGTGAAGTATTTTCTTTTATTTTTCTTCCATGCTTTTTAGTTTGTTTGATTCTTAATGTTTTATAGAATCATTAGTTTCCATTTGCCCAGTTCTAATTTTTAATGTAATATTTTCTTCAATTAACTTTTGTATCTCCTTTTCCATTTGATTAAATCTACTTTTCAAGGTGTTGCTTTCTTCAGTGAATTTTTTATTGCATTTGGCTAATTATATTTTTTATTGATTTTTTTATTAAAGCTTTTTATTTGTATAACATATGTATGGGTAGTTCCCCAACAATGATCTTTACAAAGCTTTCCATTACAAATTTTACCCCCAGTCCCCTCCCCTCCCCTAGATGGCAGGAAGTCCACTACATGTTAATAATGTTGAAATGCTTGAGAAGTTATGCAAGAAAAATCCTATCTACAAGAAAAAAAGAAAATCAGAGAAAGGCAACACAATGCAAGCAAATGTCAATAGAGATCATGAAAATGTTACGTTGTGGTCCATATTTTATTTCCTTCTCTCTGGGTGTATATGGTTTTCTTCAGTGAACAATTGGAACTGGTTTGAGATAATTCTTTGTTGCAGAGAGCCATGTCCATCAGAATTGATCATCATGTAATACTGTTGTTGCTGTGTATGATGATCTCCTAGTTCTGCTCATTTCACTCAGCATCAGTTCATGCAAGTCTCTCCAAGCCTCTCTGAAATCGTCCTGCTGGTCATTTCTTACAGAGCAATAATATTCCATAATATTCATATACCATAATTTATTCAGCCACTCTCCAATTGATGGGCATCCTTTCAGTTTCCAGTTTCTAGCCACTACAAAAAGGGCCGCCACAAACATTCTTGCACAGGTGGGGCCCTTTCCCTCTACA
>JAJPUD010004655.1:33163-81290 GCA_023553655.1 Myrmecobius fasciatus | reverse complement strand
TTTTTTTTAATAATAAGCCCAATTCGTTGATCTTTTCTTTTTCTATTTTATGCAAGTAAGCATCTAGAAATACAAAATTGCCCCTTATAACTGCCTTAGCCGTATCCCACAAATTTTGGTATGTTGTCTCCTTATTGTCATTCTCCTGGATGAAATTATTGATTGTGTCTATGGTTTGCTCTTTCACCCATTCATTCTTCAGGATTAGATTATTTAATTTCCAATTAACTTTTGGTTTATTTTCTCCTGGACTTATATTGCATGTGATTTTTATTGCATCATGATCTGAACAGGATGCATTTACTATTTCTGCCTTTCTGCATTTGATTTTGAGGTTTTTATGCCCTAACACATGGTGAATTTTTGTATAGGTTCCATGGACTGCTGAGAAAAAAGTAAACTCCCTACTGTCTCCGTTCAACTTTCTCCATAGATCTATCATACCTAACTTTTCTAACAATTGGTTTATCTCCCTAGTTTCTTTCTTGTTTATTTTGTAGTTTGATTTATCTAATTCTGAGAGAGCAAGGTTGAGATCCCCCACTAGTATCATTTGGCTGTCTATTTCTTCTTGCATCTCTCTTAATTTCTCCCCTTGGAATTTGTGTGCTATTGCACTTGGTGCATATATATTTAGTATAGATATTGCTACATTATCTATGGTACCCTTTAATAAAATATAGTTTGCTTCCTTATCTCTTTTGATTAGATCTATCTTGGCTTTTCCTTGATCTGAGATAAGGATTGCTACCCCTGCTTTTTTTTGTTCACCTGAAGCATAATATTTTCTGCTCCAGCCGTTTACCTTCATCCTATATGTGTCACTATGTTTTAGATGTGTTTCTTGTAGACAACATATTGTGGGATTCTTGTTTTAATCCAGTCTGCTTGGCTAATTATATTTTTTAAAGATATTGTTTGCTTCAGTCAATTTTTGTCCTTTCTTTTCCAAGTAGTTGAATTTCTCTTGCATACTTTTCATTTCTTTTCCCATTTTTCTTCTACTTCTCTTATTTGATTTTGAAAATCCTTTATGAGTTCTTCCAAGAAGAATCTTTGGCCTTTGAGAGCAATTCATGTCCCCCTTTGCATTTTTGCATATAAGCATTTTGTCCTCTTCCTAGATGGTGTTTCAGTCTTCCCTGTCACCATAGTAGCTTTCTATGGTTTCTATTTCTTGCTCATTTTTTTCATTATTTTCACAATGATGCTAATAAATTTTAATTTTGAATGATAAATATCAGTAAATATAACTCACAAAAACAAAAATTCTTTTTTTAAGGGGAAAGGATTCCCAAATTTTCTTTTTAGATTGTAAAGGGATCCTGACACCAAAATTTCTGAGAACAAGTGATGTAGTGATTAGGGAGCTAACCTCATATTCAAGAACATTTAAATTCAAGCATAGCTTTTTTTTTTTTTTGCTTTTTGCTGAGGCAATTGGGGTTAAGTGACTTGCCCAGAGTCACACAGCTAGGGGATGTTAAGTGTCTGAGGCCAGATTTGAACTCAGGTCTTCCTGACTTCAGGGCTGGTGCTCTATCAACTGCGCCACCTAGCTGCCCTCTCAAGCATAGCTTTTAACACATACATAGCTTTTAACACATACTAGCAATATGCCTCTAATTGGTCATTAACCTCTCAGTAGGTCATTAACCTCTCAGTATTCCCAGGAAAATTCACTTAAGAATATAAAGAACAGAAGAGTTGATCTGCATTTGTAAAAGAAGTTTTGTTGCCAGAACTTTGTACACCAATGAAATCCCAGATACAGAAAAAATATTATTGTATAAGTTTGGCATTCATAACCCTTAAGTTTTTCATAAATGCATTTATTCTCTTTATGGAGAGTACCTAACTGAGTGAATGAAGATCTGGTCCTGGAGTCAGGAGGACCTCTGTTCAAATCTAGGCTAAGACACTTAATAGTTGTTTTATCCTGGATAAATAACTTAACCAGTTTGCCTCATTTTTTCTTTTATAAAATGAATAGGAGATGAAACAGTCAAGCCATGAAAATTCCAGATCAGGTTATGGAGAATCTGATAAGACTAAACGGTAACAAATCTTTATGGATCAGAGCATAAAACTGTAGTCTTTGAATTGATTTATTTAGTGTAATTTTATTTCAAAAATTGTTTTCAAATACCAAATTCCAGGAGGAAAATTTTGATATAAAGCAAATTTGCTTCATGTCTAATATTATCTTTAAGAATAAATAGCCATTTCTTTTAGTTCAAAAATCTTTTGAAATGTGTTAGCTGGAAAAAAAGTCAGAGTTTTCCCCAAGAATATAGTACTCTACATTCTGTGCTGATTTCATTTTAATTTCATACAGTTTATCTTTTACTGTGCTGTCTCTTTTACAAAGTTTATTATTCTTGTACCAAGTTGTAGTATCATATATAGCTCCTCACTCACATTTCTTGACAAGAATGATTGTCTTTGAAGCATATAATATGTCCCAATTGCATGAGGGGCAACATTTTTGAGTATTGCCTGTAGACTTGAATTTTATCCTGATGTTTATTGAGCTGACTCAATGCAGACTCTAATATAAATCCCCCATATTATATCATTTTCACTGTAAAATGTCTCATTGAATATCTCTCTTGATGTGACAATGAATGCTATTAATAGGGTTGCAAAGTAACAATTTTTCTCTAACATCAGCTTTCAAAATATTCTGTACACATATAATCAGGTATCTTGCACTACCTATGTTATTTAGTCTCCTTTCAATGCAAAAGGAGATTTTGGTTATTTGATGAATGGATCACAAAGGTCTTTATTTACACAAATTGGGCAAATCCCCTTTCCACTAGAAAACCACATAAACCACATAAAGCTGCTTTGTCAAGCATCATTTTTGACCATATCAGTATCCACAAGGAGCACCAATGTTTTTTTTTTTTGTTTTCTTCTTCTTCTTCTTCTTCTTTTTTTTTTGCTGAGGCAATTGGGGTTAAGTGACTTGCCCAAGGTCACACAGCTAGAATGTGTTAAGTGTCTGAGGCCACATTTGAACTCAGGTCTTCCTGACTTCAGGTGTTCTATCCACTACTCCACCTAGCTGCCCCCTTTCCCCCCTTCTTAATGAACATATTTATATATGTTTCATATTATACAGCTATTTAACTTTACATATGTTGTCAAAATTTCAGAATGCAAAAAATTCTTTTCATATAATAGATATGAATATTGAAAAAAGCTGGTTGTTTCCTTATTAAGTGCATTTACTTTCTCTGTAATAAATTTCTCTAGTTTGTGCTATTCATCCTTTAAGATGTCATTTCAGTTTTTGAAGTTTCATATATGTAGAGCCAAAGCATTCAGACAAAGCAAACATAATAGTCTTTCTCCTCCATTAATAATATGAATTCCTTTCATAAATATACTGGATTTGGGCTTTTTGTTTTGCATATTTCTGCAAATTTCAAATACAATTAAATATTGTGAACATAAGCAAATTTCAATGTAGGAGTTAGTAGAATTCTTTTAGCTATTGATCAACATTTGTGATCACTATGTTACTGTATCTTCTGTCAATGGATGAAGAGACTGATCAAATTGGCTTCTTTCATCCAATATCTTCTAAGTTAGGTTATAAACAAATATTTCATTTTTTTGCAACACACACATTTATAAATATGTGTAATATATATGTGTGTATTGTGCTGTGTATATGTATATTATAATTTTAAAAATGAAAAGTTGGTATGTAGGAAATTAAAATGACTAAAATAATAGCATAAATGAAATTGGAAACAAATTTTAAAAATATAGTATACTTAAGAGATGGAAATTCAACATTCATTAATATTTTCTCTTTAATGAATTGTAAGCAACAAACTTTAAATCACAATGACTTATGTTGAAGAAATTTCATCACCAACTCTAAAATTTTTATATCCTTTTTTGTGTGTGTCTTTTGAATGTCTACTACAAATTTGTCAGAGATTAATATCACAGCATGGAAGACAGCAGTACTGTCCTAGCTTTAGAAAGGATCCCTTAAAATGTACTAAGCTTTAAGATATATAATCAGTAAAAATGCAAAGGTCATAGTGTCCTTCTTTTTACAACCTTATTTTTTTTAAATAATAAGAAAAATAACCTTAACTTCTAGTTCCCATTTTATTGAAATCTCTGGGAATGATATCCATTTATATAATAGCAAATATTTATAGCAAAAACCTATAATCGATACATTAGAACTAATACATTAGAACTAAAGGAAATAGGTCCATGGATAGAATGAAAATTGTCTTAAAATATGTAGCACTACTTTTGCTCTCTGTGTCTTTCTTCTCCTCTTCCCCCTTTCTTACACTTCCCATTGATTAGAATATTTACCATGAGCATCAGGTATACAAGTTAAATTGATGAGAAGTGGCAGTAAGGTAGGTTATATTTAGGCAGATATGACCTGGAAAAGTCACTAACTTGGAGTATGAGCTCATAACTTTGTTTTAGGTCAGGGAGACTTTTGACTGTTTAGTTAAATTTATGGAACTCTTTTCAGAATGATTTTTTTCTTCTGCTTTAAAAAAACCTCATCTTTGAAGAAAATTCTAGATTTCAGCTACAACATAGCAAATAAAGTTAATTTCTTCCATGTTTACAAGTCCCCTGAAATTTAAGAACTTCTAACTTCTTACTTAGAAGAAGTGAGGGATTGTTATAACTCTGCTACTGGGAACTTGAACTTCAGGACCCATAGTTACAGATTAGAGTAGGAAGCAAAAAAGGCAGGATGAAGAGCAGGGCAGAGAGTTTCTCTGCAATTCATCCTGGCCTTTGCCATCTTTACACTTGCTACACAAGTCAGCAAGCCACCATGGGAAGCAACTGGCAGTACCACCAGCAAGAATCAAAAAAAGGTACTGGCTAGAGGAACATCAAATTATCAGGTCTTCAACCAGAATTTATATCCTGTGATGTTAAGGGAAGGAATTAAATCCTAGATCTTAAAGCTCCTTAATGATCACCAGTGCCTGGACTTATTGGATACCATGAACCAAATATCAGTTAAGCATTATGTCATATCATTTTTGCCTATAACCCTCTGACTAATAATGATTTTTTAAAATAGCAAAACACACTTTCAAGGTTACACACTTGATTGCAGGGTGTAGAGAATATAATGTCCATTATTTTATTATTTGTTTATTATATATCAACATATATATTTTAAATATGCCTATGATCTTGACAAAACTGATGAGGGGGTGTGATTAAACTTTATTTCATATGTAAATTTACTATTAAGTCATTGGTTGTCTTTTTATTAGATTACAATCTATTGTATTAAGTATTCATGGGGAAAATCTATGTAAAATTTCCTTGGCTAATTTCCATAGAGTATAGGAAGACTTATTGTAGAAGGAATCCTTCTGTTGTACAGATGATAGTAAGACAAACAGCTGACATTGCTTTCTTCATACAGCAGTATCAATCTTTCAGTTATAGCTTTGAGTGTTATATATATTTCATTTTATAGTTTGGTATAGGATAAATTTAGTATACAGAAAGGAGAGTCCATATTGTTTGCCATTATTATTGTTCCAAAATATGTGATTAAAGACCTAAAATAATTTACTTTCTATGGAGAAGAGCCAGTTTGGACATTTTTCTGACTTCTGATCCAAAAGGTGCAAATGTTTACTTTCCTGAAATTTACCATACCAAGATAAAATTTTAAAAATGAAATATGAAAACCACATAGTCCTAAAATAGATTCAGTCTCTGTCTAAATATTGAAAAAGCCTTTTAAAATATCTTGGGAAAAAAAGAAAAGATCAAGAGTTTATTTCAGTGTTCAACTTTTTACCAAGAAAATAAAACAAAAACAAGAACAATAGATTATTAACTGGTTAGTTAAGTCAATTGATATGATTGTAAACAAAGTCTAAATCAATTCATCTCACTGAAGAATAAGTGAGATGATGTGGCATTTGTCGCATCATATACTTGATGTAACTTTCCCTTCTCTGTTGCATACTTCCTATCTTGGAGTAAAGTGAGTGGTTTGTGCCACAACACATAAATAATATGAAAAATACATAAATATGCATGTGGTTCTTTCAGCTCTTCATATAGAAACCCTTGGGTGGAGATACCTCTGGTGGAAACCATTTACGAAAGTGACAAATAAAATGGATAATTCTTTGGGTTGAAAATATTCTACAGATGAGGTCTGTGAAAAACCCAAACCAGGAACAGAAAACAATCAGTGCTGAATATCTTTTGAGGCATATGATGGGCAAGGGTGAGACAGAAAATCAAATCTGCAATAAAGACATAGAACAAGAGGACCTTAAAATCCACAAATGAGAATTTTAAATCAATAGATAGTGCTCCTAGGGATCATTCTGATTATTTCTGAAAAAAAATATTGTCCTGACTTGGCTGATTTGGTCTTTAGAAGGACTTTAGGGGATATATTCTGGGGGAAAGCAAACAAACAGTTGTTTAGATTTTGTGAAGCATGCCTGGGGAGACATTCAGAAAATAAGATATACTAAACTCATTACAACTTAATTTCAACTCTAACTTTTTAAACAAAGAAATTCTCATAAATATCCATAAGCACTAAATTAAAATATGAGCTGAACGAATCCAAAAGGTTCTCAAATAATAACTATTTGAACCTTTTCCCTGAAGCATACATAACTTAACACTTTATAAGCATCTACTAAATTCAAAGTACTGCTATAGTTGTTAATTCTTGACAATATCCTTAGTGATTGACCATATAATCTCTCTTTGCAGATATCTAAGAAAAGAAATAACTACCTTCCAGAAAAGTCCAGACAATTTTGGGACAGTTTATATCATTAAGAAATTTTCAAAAAAAAAAAAAAAAGAAAGAAAAGTAATGGTGAGGCAGGTAGGTGGTGCAGTGGATGGTATATGGCCCTGAAGTCAGAAGGAATTTAGACACTTAATACTACTAGCTGTGTAACCCTGGACAGAGTTACTTAATCCCAATTGCCTTGCAGAAAAAAAGAAAGAAAGAAAAAGGAAAAAATCCCTCTGTCCTTTTATTTGACCTAAAGTAGAAGAATAATTTTGGGACAAGTTAGTTAGCATTTTCTGTGAGCTACTATAGATTTGCTATATCTCAAATCTATTAGGTCTTAGATTGCCATCATTTTATCCACAAATTGACCATTAGAATCCTGGAAGCTGAATCCCAGAATATAAAGGCACAATTTTGATCGAGAATTATTTAGTAAAAATTATATATGTGGATTATAAGGAATTTTTTTCAGAATTTACATGCAATAATCTACATTGTGATAATAAGCTACATTATAATAATATCATGCAAACATATAGTAGTTTAGGTTGGTATTTATTAGTTTTATAGTCTTCCTCAGAAAATTTCTAACACTGGAAAAAAGATGTAATGCTATTAAAATTATGAAAATAGAGTCACTAATAACAATCCTAAAAATATGCAATAAGTAATTATTTTTAAAAGAAGGTAGGCTATAGAATAGTTTTCCTGGGCCCAAATGGTCTTCCCTTCATACTGGATCACATACTATTCTCAACAGAAAAAGATTGCTGACTGATATCCTGTCTTCCAGAAAAGGTTTTTTTTTAATCCACCTCTATTGAGATGTCATGAAAATCTCTACTACTGCATGCTGTGGATGAGAAAGAAAGGTAATGTGAAACCGAGCATTACAGAATCCTCACTTAAGGAAGAGAAAAAAAGAGACCATATTGGGAAGAAGGTGGAGTAGGTTGGTAAATTTCAAGCTGTACAGATCCTCCCCCCAAATAGAACAAATTTGTGCTTTTGGGTGAACACAGAGTGGTGAAAAATCAAGAAGACTTAGGGCAAAACAGAAATTCTCCAGGTATAACCAGAAGATCTGAAGAAACACTCCAGGCTAGGGACTAACCTGTGTAAAATGCAAACACCTCCAGGCTAGCTCTGCAGAAACTTCTAATGGGGAGCACTGGGGTAAACTAGGTTTATCTGGAGCTTCTGCAGGAACCAAAGAGATTTTACCTTTTGCACAATGTGTAGAGCAGGGTCTGAGTCCTGGAAGACTGAGGCAACCTCTGCTAATTAGGAACACCAGGTCCAGCGATGCTGCAAGGATGCAGCCCTAGGCAAAAAGGAATCAGCACCTTCAGTGAGTGCAGAAGAAGTGGGGCAGGGATGCTGCTGCTTGTAGGCACTTGCTAGAGGAAGCAGCTCTTGATTTGAGGTTCCAGGTCATAGGGGAGAGCTCAAATGAAGTAAGAGGCACTATCCCCTTACCCCACGATTAGAGAGACTTGCACTAATATCTTTTATTTTAAAAAAAAAACTTAAAAAGAAAGAACTCAACCATAGAAACTTACTACTAGAATAGGGAAGACAAGGTACATTTTCGGAGAAGGACACTGAAGTAAAAAAGATTTTCTTTTATCCCCAAAAGTAACCTAAAATGGCTCCCTGCCCAAAGAATTTATAGAAGAATTTAAAAATCAAATGAGAGACATTGAGGAAAAGCTAAAAAAATACAAGAAAAACAAGATTATGAAAAACAATTAACTAACTAGTAAAGGAGACAGTCTCAAAGATGAAAATAACTCTTTGAAAATTAGAATTGGGCAAGTGGAATCCAGTGAATCTATGAGAGACCAAGAAATAACAAAACATTATAAATTATAAAAAATTAAAACAGAATGTGAAACATCTTATAAGAAAAACAACAGATCTAGAGACAGATCAAGAAGAGAAAATATTAAAATAATTGAACTACCTGAAAGTTGTGACCAAAAAAAAAGCTTTGACACAATAATGCCAGAAATAATTCAAGAAAACTGTCCTGGAGTGATAGAACATGAGGAGAAAGTAGAAATAGAAAAAATCCACCCATCACCATCTCAATGAGTTCCTTTGTGGAAAATGCATAGAAATATTATTTCCAAATTTTGAAACCCCCAGATCAAAGAGAAAATTTTGCAACAGATAAAGAAAAAACAATTCAAATACGCTATAGCTACAATTAGAATTGTACAGGATTTAGCAGCAGCCACAATAAAAGACAGGTCTTATAATCATATTTGTTGACAATCAAAAGAACTAGGCTTTTGCCAAAAAAAATAATTTGAAAGGAAAAGAGATATTAATCCAAAGAAAGACCTCAGAAGATCATGAAACGTATCTATTTTTGTTGGTCAAATCATATTATGTACTCTAGTTCTTTTTTTTCCCTTGTGAGAATTCAAGTCTGTCCCTCAGCATCTCTTCCAAAGGGATGCAGTTAGTAAATCCATGAAATTTCAGAGCTGGCAGAGTATGAAATATAGAAAATAAGACTGAGTTTTTCCCAAGACAGGAATAAGTTTTGAAAAGAAAATGTTCTGCCTCATTAATGAATAGAAAGTTGCCTCTTCTATCCAGTCTACATGATTTATTAGAATTCATAGCTTTAAATCAAGGGTGTACTTTATTATTCATAAAATAAAATTGTTCTCTCAATCATGTGATCATAAATTTCATCTTGGAAGAGAGCTCAGAAGTGAGCGAGTATAATTCCCTTTCCCTTTTTAACCAAGAAGGAAATCATCAATGACCTGCTTAGGAGCTATAAAAACCCAAGTAAGAGTTAAAGATGAGGATTATTCTATGTCTATTTTCCAATTTCTAACCCCTCAATTCCAAGTAGCTAGATATTAATTCAATATAAATTCTTAACTATAATATTTCTAAGTCCTTCATTAAAGTCCTACTGTTGCAAGATGGAACAATTTGCCCACCATTTCATGGCTAAGAAGGCAAATTCCTAGATAGCTCAGCAACAACATGCAAATAGAGTGACTTGACAAAATTAGCACCAGAAGCAGTGAAAATCTATAAATACATACAGAAAAATATTATGGAATATTATCTAAAACACTTTATGGTATGGCAGGTAGTATTTTTTACACGTTTAAAAGGTAACTATTAGGTAGTTTACTTCTGATTTGAATCTGTAGTCATTAGAATTCAGTTAGTTTTATTGACTAGAAAGTGATGGTAGGATAATAATGTTCATAATTTTTTTAAAAAAGAAAACATATGGTTAACTAGGGTTAGGTTTGTGCTCATACATTTCATATTTTAGCAATTATTTTACCAGATATTTATCTGCTACTAGTTCTTAGATTTTCTTATATAGATTTTTACATAGCATCTTAGTGTTAGAACTTCAGAAGTCATCTAATCTAAATCACATTTGGATGAAAATTCCTTTTATATCAGTTCTAACAAGTCATCAAATTATTCCACTTCTATTTGAACACCTTAGGGGATGAGAGGGATGAGAAGGATTAGCCTCCTTTACTTTTAGTCAGACTTAAATATCAAGAATTTTCCCTTCATATTGAACTAAATTTTTACTTTAGGATATTTCATTTAAATTTAACTGAAAATTTATTACATATTATATAGGTATTGTCATAAGTATTGGGAAAAATTACAAATAAGCCTAGAGACTAGTAAGGTAGGTAAAATAACCTATTTAAATAATCATAAACTCATTACAAATATAATTTGTAAAAAATTCTGGAAGATAAATGAACAGCAGAAAATATGTGCAACAGTTATATTCACTCATGTAGTTATATAGATTATCCTATTTGAAAGTATTTCAACATTTCACAAATCTATCAGATGATGAAATATAATCTAACTCTAGAAAAATAACAAAATGTAAATACGATCAGATAAAATATCTCATGATGTGTATATTCCAAAAAGTAAATGGTTTTTCTAGACATAATAATGGCAATGTATCATATTATCATATGTAAATACTGTCATCAAATGAATAATGTGCAGCAAGAATTCTGACTTCAAAGATAGCCCTTTAAGCCTTATGCTTTGTTATATTACCATTCTTTAAGAATTCTGAATCTCAAGATTTTTTTTTTACAATAATGGAATTCCATTAAAGGCTTCATCTATCAGAAGACTTTGGAGAAGAAAGGTTCACAAGGTTCTTGAAAATTTGACCTACATATTCAGTTATAAAGCCTTTTAAAAAGAGATCACTTGACAGGCTTAGCTTTATGTGCAATGGAACAAGCATTATTTATGTCAGGAAATTTGAATTCTATTCCAGCTCTGATCTTAAGTAGATTTCTGTAAAGTCACTTAATTTCTCTAGATTTCATTTTCCTCTACTCATAAAATGAAAAGGATTACTAAGATCTCTAAGATTGCTTCTAGCTCATTTGTCCAAACAGACAAATATAATGTATTTGCTAATCCTAGTTAAGGGGGCTCAATTCCCTAGGACAATCTCGAAATTTGTTATTCATTCTTTCAATACTAAATTGCTAGGTTTAAAATAATGACTTTATTAAGTTATAACTAATATATTAATTTCCAATATTTGCATTTTAAAATAATTCATATTGGTATTGTATTGTCATGGTATTTTTTTGTCCATTGGACCAAGAAATGGGGGGATTATGCTTCTCTTCTCTCTGATTCATTTTTAATATGTGGCAAGGGGTTTCATATTTGGACCATGTAGTTTAAACATTCCTTTCTGCTTTTATATTGATGTTTCAATAGCTCAAAACCTAATAGATGTCAATCCTTGCTATGTTTGTATATCAACTATGTACTGAAGAAATTAAAATCGCATTGTGAAACAAAACTAAAATTTCTAATGTAATTTGTGTGTAGATTCTGTTAGTTTCTGCTAGGGTATATTCAAGATGTAAAAAAGATTTAAAAATCTCAACTCAAACAAAGAGAGATCTCATTAAAGGACTCTATGCAGTAGTCTGGGGTTTTAGGATCCTAGAAACAGGGAGCAAGTTTTGTCAGTACTAGTAAAATGACAGTCTAGCCTCAATCTTTCAATAGATATGTAAGAGTAGAATAAATAACTTTAATAAAGTAAAAAAAAACTATGTTGTAATTGTTTTATAATTTTAAAGTTACAATTCAATTTCACAGTCTTTTGGGGGTGGTAGAATTTTTATTTGATATGAATTGATATGGTTCTTTGTCATAATGTAATCACTTCCATGACACAAATTTAAATAAAATTTTCTGTAGCTGTCAAGACTCAGGATTTTTATTATTTTGTTCATTTTCTCTCCTCTGGAAAGTATGACAGATGAGATTATTTTATCATCATGATGGATTCATATCTTGTACCCTTCATGGCCAACCTCTGGCTACTGCTAAGCCATATGCTGAATTAAAATATTAATATTAGTGATATCTTTGTGGCTTTAAGATTATAATAAGGTGATCTTTTTTACATGTGTTCTAATGACAAGCAAGTTATACCAGAATAGAAATCCAGAAGTCAAAAGTTAAGACTTGATTATGGGCAGTTTATAAAGTTACCTCAGAGAGGACAGGCTTAGTAATTTTAGATAGAGTACAATGCAACTATCATATAGGTTCCTTTGAATACTCACAGGAAGTTCTCACTTAGAGGTAAATGTTGAAAATCTATTTTTTAAGCATAAAAAATTTCTTCCAGGTACTTTTGAAAAGCTTTTATTTCTGTTTTACTGAGTTCATTCACTTAATTTATAGAATGAGTAGTGTAATGATACTTCACTTTTCCATAATCTTTTTTAATCCACAAAAATCAAATAAAAAGAGGACAATGATATGTCTTCTCTTATTGATTTTTAAAAATCTGTGGATAAATGAAGTGTGGATAGTGAAAAAGTCCATTGGATTTCCAAGACCTCAAATTCTAGTCCCAGCTTTATTACCAAATGCTTTTGGAACTTTGGAACATTTTTCATTTTTCCTACATCTCTTTATCCTTGTCTTAATGTTCCGTCATCTCATTCTTCTTTGCTTATGACTCCTACTGGTCCAGTACTTATCCTTTTGTTTCCATAATAATTCTTTTGAAGACATTATTAGTTTCCATTGGTCTAGTCATCATATATTCCTGCATAGCTTTTCTTTAAGGTTTGTCTCATATCATTAAACATGAACATAGCTGACTGAATGTTCTTTAGGTTTTGTAAATTTACTATTCCTAAAATGAAATTTAATATCATTCCCTCTAAGCTAAACTCTTTTCAAACTTTGGTGTTTATATTTCCATTCTTTCCCCCCCCCTCCTTTTTTTTGTAAAGACTATTTATCTTTCTAATAACCCAGGGTTGTAGTGAGAATTATCTTTAACTCTTCTCCCTGCCCCTTATTTTCTATATACAAACAGTTGCTTCTTGATTCCACAAATGCCAAATTTCTTGCTTTCTGTCCACATAGGTTCCTGAGACTAGGCTTAATTAACTATAAAATTTTACCTTACAATTATCATCTCATTTGATTTTTGTAATGACCCTGAAAAATGCTATCTTCATTTTATATGTAAGAAAACTGAAGCAGATAGAAGTTACATGAGTAGTCCAAGCTACTACTAAGTATATGAGACCAAATTTAAACCCAGGTTTTCCTAATTCTAGGTTCAACTCTTGTCTATTGCACTGACTAAGCTGTGGGATATATTTGAAATTATATAATAAGATCTGATCTGATCACCTCTCTCTTTCCCTTTTGACTATTCCCCTCCCAATAATTTTCTTGTTGCGCTCTCTCTCTCTCATTTCCTTTCAGTTTTTAGCTCATCTAATTTTGAAATATTTTATTTTCCTTTCTTTTATCTTCTTATCACGTCATCTTTCTTTTAATTTTAATGTCTCTATAATACAGAAATGGAACACTTCTGGTTTGTTTGTTCTTTTTCTTTTTTTCAGATAATATCCATAACTTCATTTTGATACAGAATTCTGAATGACACTCCTACAAATGCAGATTAACACTTGATTGTAGTCTCTAGGGTGCTTGGGATCACTGAAAGATAGGATAATTTGCTTAGGATCATGCAATCATTAAGCTATCTGTTAGTGGAACATTTCTGTTTCTGTCTTTTATTGAATAAATAAATTCCTCAAATTTAAAAAATGAGTAAAATATTTTATATTCTCTGATCATCAAGGAAATACAAAATATCCATAATTATTTATAAATTATTTGTTACTAGAACTTTCCATTAAAGTCCTGCTTTGATGCTTCATCTTGGGTATAAAGATGACTGGACTTTGGAACATTTTATCACTGGTATGAAAACTCTGGGAAGCCCTAACCAATTGGAAAGATTTTATTTATATATCCAGTGAGATCTATTTTCCTTAAACTAGTCTAAATTGGAAGAAATTTATTTATAGGTTGGCTGAAGACTGCTTACTTTTTTTGGCTAAAATATCTTGCAAGTTTAGCAATTTAGGATTTTTAGAAATTTTAAGAGTAATTTAAATCTGTATCATTGAAGGGACTATCCACACTGACAAAACTAGAATTCTTGAACAAATTTAAGAATAAATTTTTTTAAAGAAAACTAAAATAGAAAGAAAAGATGGATTCAATTCTTGCCTCTGACTCACCTGATTCTGTAGTAGAGTCAACCAAAAATGAATCTTTATGTAACATTGCTGTTTCTTTCTCTCTTTCATTTTACTAGTTATTAAATGTGTATTTGCAAAACAATCTTATCCTTCAGTTTGAGTTTTCCCAAATGAATTCAGGAGCTCAATTTTGAATTCCAAATAAATAAATATTTTGATTTTGAATCTAGCAGCAGTGACAAATTGGGCACAGAGGAAAGTGTTGGGAATGAAATGTAGATTGAATTCAATTTGTGGATAAGATATTTTATAGGATTCTGTGAATACAAATTAACATGTTCCATAATTGACTTACCATATTTTATGATACAAACAAGACTTTGGGTCTAATTATTTATTTTAAATGATCTAAATTTCATCTGTTCACCTAACATTTTTTAAAATATATCTTAGTTTATATGATACTCAATAGACAATAAATATTTAAAATGAAGACTACATGTGGTAGATATTATCTATGGCATAGTAGAATAAACATTATTATGGGAGTATAAGTTAAAAAAAAAGATTTGGGCACCCTTTGGCAAATAGAAGTTCTTGGAATTGTAAATATACTCACTGTTCCTGGGATCCTGAAACCCTAGACTACTGAATAGAGTTCTTTAATAAGCTCTTCTCTCCTGGTTTGAGCTGATGTGTATATAAAATAAAAGATCCTTTTTATTTTAACTTTATTATCTAACAAATCTATGTAATTTTTCACAGTTTATAATTTTTAATTTGCTTGAGTAAATATTTTTGATTGCTACCTTGATTGTTGTTTGTATAATAAGCCTCTGGTGGGAAAGAACAGGGAAACTAAACTATCTAAGAGTAAGCAAACAATTAATTTCCCAATTAGAACTTTTATGAAATGTAGCTTTTTGTTCTGAATTCTAATGTAAAAGGAAAATTACATATATCAGTAATAGATATAATTCTATAATCTAAAACCACTCTAGGACATAGAAGAGTAGAAGAATGAACACCAAAGCAGAGTCCTCCCCTGCTCAATTCAAAATTGAAAATGAGAGACTCCATGAAGACTGAGATGAGACTTCAGATCCCTGATCTTGCTAAGCATAAATGGATGTGCCTTAAAATTGGGTTACTAAGAGTTCCCTTCAATTTAAACTCTTACACCAAGGGTCTTGTCTCATCTTGTTGTGTTGGCTGGTCCACAAGTTGCATGGGTGGACAGCATTAATATTTTATATTATTTAAATTATTAAATTTTAAAACAAAGATCTTTTGTAAAAGTGCATATTAATACCTAAATGTAGCTTTGAAGGGATGGAAAGAGCAAGTAGAACCTTCAAGGGAAGGAGATTGCAATTGCTATTTAGGAAGCTCCTGCTGGTTGGGAGTTTGTACTCAAAGAGAAAAGGAGAAATTATTGATTTTTCCTAGAGCTTCCTGGTGAAGAAATAATATATTCATGGGGATACTCCTGGCAATAGCAAGCGAGTTAGGCTAGGGTTAAGTTAGTAACAGGATTAATGAAAAGTTGCAAGTCAATTAAAGATTGAGTTTCCAGCAGTTCACTCATACAAAGAAGGAAGGGAGAAAAATAACTAACAGTTCAGCTTGCCTGTTAACCAATGCCATCCAGTTGTTTCATTATAAGCAAAAAATCATAGAACCAAAGTTAAGAATTGGGAGAAATATCAAAAGCTATGTACTATGAACCATAGTACATACTGTAGTACATCCAGCAATACACCCACTTATTCTTTCATTGAAGACCTCCAAGAGGGAACCTATAACTTCCCAGGATAACCCAGTACAATTTTGTATATCTCTAATCATTAGAAAGTTTTTCTTTGTATCAATCTTAAATATGCCTCTCCATAACTTTCATCTATTAACCTTCATCCTTTACCTTGCCCTAGAGCTGAGTATAACTAGACACAAATATTTGTGTGTACACCTACATATATATGTATATGTAAAACCACTCTGTACATACTTGTATTTATCAGTACTTTCTCTGGATGCAGATAGCATCTTCCTTCATAGATCCTTTGTAGTTAATTTGGGTGATCAAAGTGACTTAGTCACTCAAATTTGTTTTTAATACAATATTGATGTTACTATATACAATGTTGTCTTGGTTTTGCTCATTTTGTTTTTCATTATTTTGTGCATCTATCCATGTTATTCTAAGATTATCAAGTTTGTTATTTCTTATAACATAGTATCACAATCATACACAACTTGTCTAGCATTTTTCCAATTGACACTCCATCATTCCATAATTAACCTGTCATAGAAATATTGTGTATCAAAGTGTATCAAAGCACTATTATGATATCATTTGATGAGTCATTGTGTGAACAATTTGAGCTTTGATATAATATTCTAACCATTTATATAGACATCAAGCATTCATGACAAAAAGAAATCTTATTGACTTTTTTGTGTAACTGGCATAGAAAAGAATCAGATATGAGATGGAGGAGCTCCAGGAAAAGGCACATGGGCTTGAGAAGTGCCCCGTCATACTCCCTTTTCTACAATTCCCCCCTCAAATTTTTAGTTCCTTGCCAACCCCCAGTAGATCATACATTCATATTTAGCATGGAAAAATAAGGGTTATATAAGTCTTCAGTTATTTGGAAGCTTATATGTAACTTTTTCTACTTGACGCCAGTGTGTAGAATTTGGAGTTTTTGGCTAAAAACAAATAGAACTAGACACAGATTTTGTTTTTATATAAAGAAGATATTGTGATTGGACTTGTAATTTCATTAGTATTGTGAACTCTCAAGTGAGAAAACTGCAGATTGGCACTTTCTTAGCAACTTAGTCTTAGACAGTTGCCTAACATTACAGGGTTAAATGCCTTACCTAGGATCACTTAGGCAGTTTATATCAAAGGCAGGATTAGAAATCAGATTTTCCTAACTTCAGAACCACTCTGTCCACTATGCTCTGTAGTTTTTTTTTTTTTTTTTTTTTTTTTTTTTACAGTTTTTTAAAGAAAACCTTCTTGGTAGCATGAGTTGATTCAAGAAGTGAATTCACCCAAATTAAAGAGATCTCTTTAAATGGAAGTTAGATCAATGATTATTATATAGCAGGGGTTCTTATTATTTTTGTGTGTGTCATGCATCCCTTTAATTGTCTGGAGAAGCCTCTAAACCCTTTCACAATCATGTTTTAAACATAAAAGATAAAATAAGATTAAAAAGCCAATTATATTGGAATGTACATACATACGTGTTTACATGTATATACATATATAGGAAGATACATGCATGTACACATGTACATTGTATGCAAATGTGTGTAATGTATGCAATATATTATTGCATTTTAACATAATTAGTATCCTTTGTAATTTTATATTTGATTATATATACATTTGCACAATACATACATATATAGATACACACATACATGTTGTATATATTTCATGGACCCCAGTTTAAGAACCCCTAGAAAAGAAGTCTTGTTTAATTATAGTTGGACTTTGCTCTATGGTTTCTTACAAATCTGAGATTGTGTGATTCTGTGAGGGTTTGACATAACATCTCTGTCTTGACTATTCATGCTGTTGGCTTTGTATATGTTGTTGCTTTGTTGCTTTCTTTGAGAACATCAGTGATATCATATTTCTCTATACATCTCCTTAAACTGGTTCTGTAATCCATAATATTTAGAGGGTACCCTTCTCCTTTCTCCACATAGAAATGGGTCAAAGGATTTAAGGGAAAAAAGATCAAAGAAAGTCTGCCATGTTTTACGTGGAATAATTCTCCTGTAAAGTTGTGGTGATTAGTATTTCCATGAGATTCTGTCTGTTCCCACAGATGCTTTATTATGTAGCTGAGATGATGCAACAAGCTATTTTTAATTACTAAATTTTATTTTTTTCTATTAAAATTTTTTTTCTTTCATTCTTCCCTCACACCAGTGGTTGGTTATTAGAAACATCTAATACAAAATCTGGCTGATTTTTTTTAGATTATAGGACAAAAGGAAGTTATCTTTTACAAGTTCATTCCCATTATCCATCTTGATAAAGGAAGAGGAAATAAGTTATCTTGTAACAATCATGGAGAGAAGGATGTCCCTTTTATTCATTGCTGGCAAGATTCTTTTCAGAGTCTTCCTTAATAGATTCATCTATTCAAGAGCCAGTATAGCTTTAGAAAGACAAAAGAACAGTTAATAGGGTATTTGTTGCTCCACGACTTCAGGAGAAATACTGGGAGCCAAATAGAGGTCTGTATAGAACATTCATCAATCTGACCAAGACCTTTGATACAGTCATTTGTGAGGGCTTGTAGATTATAATGTTAAAATTTTATTCAGTATTATATGGCAATTCCATCACATTTTGCTTGCATGAGTTCTGGAAAATTGCTGATGTTCTTTTATTTTCCTAGACACCAACGAAGTGAAGTGGACCGAGGGATTGCTCGCATGATGTTTTCAGCATTCACTGACAAGACAAAAGTTAAGATAATTGGTGATAGCTCAGGATTCAATGAATCACATTGGTATCTTTAATGTCTAGCCAAGCTCTAACTATTCCACAATGCTACTTTAACTACCTTCATGGCCACTGGATCAAAATTGTTCTTATATTTCCATTCCACTGAAAGAAGTCTTCCCATGTTTGTGATAGACACTTCACCCTCTCTCAGTTGAGACATTGATAACTTTGAGATACTTTGATTATCCTACACCTGGTTTAGCTCATCTGTCAAAATGGTTTTTCAGGGTGCCTCTAAGTATACTACAGATTCTTGGGGTCTTGAGTGAAAGTTGGGTGAATCAAGTGAGCTCCAAAAATGTAACACAATCCTGAAAAGGACTTGGCAGTTCTTATACCAAAAATATATCTTCTTTCCACATCCATATACCACAAGGAAACAAGAATAAAAGCAACATACTTTCTTTTTTATTGAAGCTTTTTTTAAAAAAAAAAAACATATTCAAGGATAAATTTTCATCATTGATCCTTGCAAAATCTTGTGCTCCAATTTTCCTCTTCTCCACCCCACTACCTCCTCTAGATGACACGTAATCCAATATATGTTAAACATGGTAAAATATATGTAAATTGAATATAGGCATACATATTTGTACAATTATCTTGCTGCATGAGAAAAATCTGATCAAAAAAGGAAGAAAAATGAGAAAGAAAATAAAATTCAAGCAAACAACAAAACAAGTCAAAATGCTATATTGTGATCCACACTCAGTTCCTACAGTCTTCTCTCTGGAAGTAGATGGCTCTCATTAACACAAGATTATTGGAACTGACCTGGATCATCCCATTGTTGAGAACAGCCATATCCATCAGAATTGATCATCATATGATCTTGCTATTGCCATGTACGATGATCTCCTGGTTTTGCTCATTTCACTTAGCATCAGTTCCTGTAAGTCTCTCCAGGCCTCTCTGAAATCGTCCTGCTGATCATTTTTTATAGAACAATAATATTCCATGACATCCATATATCATAACTTAATCAGCCATTCTCCACTCAGAAAAGTTACATATTTTTAACAAATATTCATAATCAGACAAAACAAATTTCTGTATGGATGAATAATTTTTTTTTTATTTTACTATGACTATTTAGTGTACCAACTTTCTGTCAGGAGATAGGAATGGGGCTGAGATAACAGTATGGAACAGAAAGTACTTGGACTTCATACTATGTCAATATTACATATTAAAAATTATTTGTAGCCTTGAATCTTGAATTTTCACATCCAGAAGGATGTACACAATTATTATTCATAATTTTTCACATTTTAGTTATTGTCTTTTATCTCTATTGTTATAAATACAGACTACATGAGAGGAAGCCTGTAGTAGTGGAAAGAGCCCTGGCATCAGATAACCTAGGTGGGACCATCAGCTCTTGCCCTAGATATGTAATAATGGGCATTTATCATCTAGTCTCTGAATCACAGCTCCTTTACTTCTAAAATTGGCTGAATAGTACTTTGATAACCTACCTATGAAGATTTATTGTGAAGGTGTTTTGTTAACTTTAGTATACTATAACAGTTTAAATTGAATAATACTATGCCAAAGAGGCTCCTGTGATAATACTAAATGTAAAAGCAATGGTTTTGTGAGAGGTGGGTTATTTTTGGGGGGTAGGTCATATTTATATGTGATAAATTTTACCTGCATGAGTATAGACAACTGAGGCCCTAAGATATGAGTTAGAAATACTTTCTGTGGCTGTGGTAGCCTAATATCTAATAGGATTATTAAACTATCAAGCCAAGTTGTTAGTACATTGAAGCATATAAGAGTTTCAATTCAATTTGAAGACTTTTTTGACTATTAGACTGTAAAATCCTCAGCTGGTCTGTACATTCTGATAACAAAATGTAATTGGTGAAAGTTTCCTATGCTTTCTTATATCTAGATTCTTTATAATCCTTTTACTTTGGATCCTACCTTGCTCCATTTATTCAGTTAATAAAAGTAATAGAATTGGACTTTGTATTTAGTACTGTTGGCATATTCAGAAACAATCTATACTGTTTTATTTTATACTTTTAAAATGCTAAAAATACTTTTACAGGGTCAATCTGTTTTTGAGATCATTCTTTACAAGCAAAGCTATTTCTATTGTCAGGCTTAGAATTTGTTTTAGTAATTTGGGATCAATAATAGATTTGATTCTTTTTTAGCCATTATGTAGCTCTGTGAGAATATTACAATATATATTGATTCAACAATAATTTAACAAACCTTTATGTTGAGCCTATTATGTCCCAGCCACTGGGGATATGAAGAAAAAACTGTAAAGGAGCTTTTATTTCATTTATCTCATTAGAAATATACAATTATATAATTCATGTATGGCTTAGGATAAGTCACTTCTTGTTGGCTTCTATTTCCAGTTTTCATTTCCAGATGAAGTGAATTGGGAAGATCATTCCTTTCAACTAGAAAAATATAACAATGGCAAGTATATAGAAACAGGATAGGGATAAAAGGCCTTGTTGGCTTTGCTTAGCTCTTTTGTTCTTGCCCTTAGTTTCATTTGCAGGTCAATTAAAGTACTATAAAGGCTAACAAAACCTTTTCACCTATGAATGATGACAATTCCTACCTGATTTTGTTGACTGGAGTCCATGAAATAGCTCTCAGAGATACTAAAATCCAAGATAATAATCATGGATTTCGAGACAGAGATAGAGACAAAAGCTGGGATTGCATGGGGTAAGTAGCCCCAGAAAGGAAATTCCTGTAGCAATTCAAGTTGGTTCTTTTTCTGTAACTTAAAGTTTTAGAGAGTTGTCTGAAGTACTGAAAGGTTTAATAACTTCCTCCAGGGCACTAAGCAAATGTCCTGATTCTAAGGCCAGTACTCTTTTTACTATGCCCTTTGCCTCCAAGGGTTTTAAACAGAAATTTACCCAGAAGTTATATACTTTTCTAAATCCTAGCTAGATAGTTGGCCTGAGAAAGGGATATCAAGTTACTATTAAGAGAAAACTTAATAAAGAATAGACAGTCACTCAGCCACTCTTTTAACTTTTAGTGACTCACTAGGCATAAAAGCATTCAGAGTTCTCAAAAAACACAATGTACTGAAGAGATAACATGATGAGGAATAGCAGTGGTGATCTGACACTCAGCAGAAAGCAGTTGATGCAGCAGGAGATGATATTACTAGAGGATATTGGATGCTATATGACTTCATCAGTATAATTTGCTCTAGGAACATATTTGGCCATCATATGCAAATGATCAGGACAACTTACACTTGATTTTTCAAAACTGTTGAGGTTTTCTAGGTTTGTCATATTTTTTCAGCTGCTTTCTGCTGAGTTTTATTTTGTATCTACTGGGCATCATATCTATGCCATCTGCTGAATCATGTATGTCAATCATTTATTCTCCACTCTCCACATTATCTCTTTTGGACATGTTTCTGACCTCCTTTGGGCATTTCTGCTGCTCTCCTGGTCATTGAGCTCTTCTCTGTAAAGATCAGCTATTATGTAGAAGCTAACAAGTCTATCCCTAGTAAGGGAGAGCTAAAATTATTTTTAGAATATGGCTAATGAACCAGAGTCACCGCACTCAGCTAGGCCACACAAAACAAAAAAATCTTTGAAAACACCAGAATGCTACGAACTCATGAAATTTTAAAAATAATTTTATCATGATGTCAATTCACAGCCCATAGATTGAGCCAAATAGGGGATTTTTATGTGGTTAAAAAACAGAGGCATGGGCAATTGTCAAGACAAAAGCACTGAAACTGAGTATTGTGTTTGAGGAATGGAGAACACTCCAGTTTATCTGAATTACAAAATGCAGGAGGGGGAATAGTATGCTATGAGACTAGAAAGGTAGATTGGGCCAAGTTGTGAAGAATTTAAAAATTAAACATAAGAATTTATAAATTTTTTCTCCAAAACATTAGGAACTCAATAGATTTGACATAATAGAGAGTCATGTGATCAGTTTTGCCCTGAAAGAAGCTACTTTGGCTGCACTGTTTGAAGTAGAATTGAATAAAGAGAGACCTAAAGTGAGGAGACAGATTAGGAAACTGTTGGAATAATTTAGGTAAAAAAATGATGGATTCTTGAATTAAGGTAGCAGCTATGTAAGGCAAAAGAAAGATCAGATATGAGAGATGTTATAGAAGCATAAATGGCAATCTTTGATAGCTGAGTGAATGTGTAAAGGGAGAGTAATTAAAGATAAAAACCTGGAAGACTGGAAGAATAAATGTGACTTCAATAGAAAAATGGAGATTTAAAAAATATGAGGGATTGGGGAGAAAAAGATAATGATTTTAGGTTTTGATTCTTTTAGTTAGAAATATCTTTAATACATCCATCTTGAAAAGTCCAATAGGCAATAGGCAGTTGGTGATGGATAGAATTGAAGATAAGGGAGGAGACTAAATATATACATGAAACATTTATATATTCATACTAACAGAAATATATTCAAATATAATATGCAAGAGTATGGAGGGTGGAGCCAAAAAGGTAGAGACTTGCCAGAGTTCTCCCTCAAATTACTCCAAAAACTTTTAAATAATGAATGCCCCAAAAGAAATTCTGGAGAAGCAGAACCCACAAAAGGATGGGGTGAAACAATTTTCCAGCCCAAGCTGACTCAGAAGACCAATAGCAAATAGTTATCGTAGGGTAGAATCTCAGCACAGGCCAGTGCAAGTCACACCAGTGGAAAATGGACCCCAACAAACATGGACAAGGTCTTGGGAATAACTCAATCAGCAGCAGCAGTGGTTACTTCAGAGTTCTTACTCACAGATGGAAAGGAGTAGAACAACTGTTCAGAAGGAGATTACAGAGGAGTTTTTTGTTGATACTAGGGAGTAGGACTCTGTTGCTTTGCCCATATTTGGATTTGGGTTGCAGTCCTGAGTGGCAATCTTAGGGTGCAAAGGAGCAGTAGTACATGAGGGCTCAGGCCTAGAGTGGAGGGGTGTCTTCATAGTTCCAGGAAAAAAAGAGAGCTTGTAGTCATTCACAGATAAGAGTACAGGCCAGGAGGGTATGAAACATCTCTCTTTAGATCATGTTACTTTAGAAGAACTGACAGGTCCTTAGAATCATCTCTGAAAACAGCTGCACAAAACCTCTAAAGCATAGGGCAGTGAGCCCTCCTTCCTGGAAGCAGAACCCCACTTAAGCAAAGAGTTAAAAATCAAGAAATAGCCTGGAAAATGAGCAAATAACAGAAAAAATTCTGAGTATAGACGGTTGCTATGGAGACAAGAATCAAAACAGTAGAACACAATAAAATAAAAACTCTTACATCCAAAGCTTCCAAGAAAAATCTGAACTGGTCTCAAGCCATGGAAAAACTCAAAAAGGATTTTAAAAATCAGTTAGAAGAGATAGGCAAAAAATTGGGAAAAGAAATGAGAGTAATGAAAGAAAAGCATGAAAACAAATCAACAATTTGGTGAAGGGACAAAAATATTGAAGAAAATGATACCTTGAAAAACAGAATAAGTTAAAGGGTAAAAGAAATACAAAAATCCAATAAGGACAAGGTCTTACAAAGTAGACTTGTCTAGATGGAAAAACTCACTGAAGAAAAGCACTCCTTAAAAAGTAGAATTGGCCAAATTAGCAAATTGGTAAAATTAAAAAAAACCTTAAAAATTAGAATTGAGTGAGTGGAAGCTACTGACTTTATGGAACACTATGAAACAGTAAAACAAAATAAAAAAATACACGATTTAAGAGAAGCATAACAAGGCAAACAGGAAAAGGAAATTAGAAAAGACAATGAGTTAAATTGTTTTCATTCCTATTTGGGAAGATGATATTTGTAACTCACATAAGAACTTTCTCATTATTAGGGCAATTAAAAAGAGTATAATATAGACAGAAGGCAGACATGTGAGATGAATATTACAGAATGATATCTAAAAAACTTATATTAAGGGTTGAAAAAGAGGAATGCCCATGAGAAAGGGAATGGGAGAGCTAGAATGAAGCAAATTATCTGACATAAAAAGAGAACTGAAAGAGATTTCACTGTAAAGGAGATGGGAGAAATAGTGGGAAACATCTGAACTCTCATTGGAATTAGCCCAAAGAGACAATAACATGAACACAATTGGGTATAGAAATCTATCTTATTGCACAGAAGAATAGAAGAGAATGGGATTAAGAGGAGTGTATGGGGAGTAATAGTCCCTGACTTTTTTCTCCCTAATTATTTCAAATTTAAAAACTGGTACCTTAAATTTGTGTTCTTAGATCACAGTTTTCCCTTGTGGTACCTAAATGGACACATGATGCCTTTTATCTTTTTGAAAGAAGATGAAAATAGAATAACCTTTCTCCTTTTTCCCACTTATCTCCTATTAGCTAGAAATATTTATCAGTTAAAAACATTCCCCAGCTGGTTGCTAAATTATTGTTGAATGAAGTAGTGTCTTTTAAATTAAGTGATTTGCTTCTGAGCAATGTGGAGCTAGATTGAAAAAAGATTGTTTTCTGTTTATTAAAGTGGGGTCAGATGCTATTTCAATTATTTTGTAGCAGGATTTTCTAGATAGAGATTGCAATCTGACGATTGGACTGATGTAGTAGCCAAGGTTCTGAAAGTAGGTCATGTGACTAGACTCCTGGATGGTTAAATAGAAGTACTGTAGGAAGTAGGACTTCTACAATATGTAGTTCTTGCCTTCTTTCCCTATTTTTCTTTTCTTTTCAACTGGCAAAGAAAATGGTTGTCTCCTGCAAGCATTTTTACTTTAATTAGAATTGTTTTCTTTAGCAAAGAAAAACTGGCATAGTTTAGCTTTGTTCTATGGAGTTGAAGATAGGATGGGAATGCGTTCCTTCTCTTTGTCCTTCCCTCCTTCTCCCTTCCCCCCCCCTCTTTCTGCTTGTAAAGTCAATAAAGCCTTGCATTTAGGCAAGAAGGGTGGTAAAATAAAACTATTTGGTTCAACAAATAATTGTGCATTTTATGTGATAAGGATTATTGCTAAGGATATTATTTTCATTTTGTAGCAGTCATTTTGATAGATTAATATTCTCTGTTACTGATAAGATTTTTTCCCCTCACCACCTGTTATCTATCTTTGTGAATTGAGAATGTTTTGTTCTTTGCATATTTATCTCCAGCAACTAGAGCAGTGGCTGAAAAATACTAGGCACTTAATAAATGTTTTTTTGGCTTCCATTAAATGTGTCTCAAGAGATTCTTAACCTTTTTATATGTGGACCTCTTTGGCGGTCTAATGAAGTCTATGGAGTCTGTCTTTGGCTACAGTTTTTAAATATATTAAATAAAATACATAATATTGTAAAGGGAATATTATTATTCAAACACAGTTATCAAAATATTTTTAAAAGCCCAAGTTCATAGACATCTGCACCCCAAATTCAACCTGTTCAAAATAGAGTTCATCATTCATATTTCCCCAATATATTCTTGCAAATTTCCTTATGACTATCAATGGCACTACCATTCTCCTGGTCACTTGGGTTAGTAATAGCAACATCATTTTTTTTTACTTTTTTCTTCCTTTGTATCTAATCAGTTGCTAAGAATAGTTAATTTTACTTTCACAACATTCCTTACATCTTTTCCTTTCCTTCCCCTTACAAAACTGTCATCATCTCCAATTTGGGCTAGTAAAATAAGATCTAAATTTACAACCCTTTCTAATTATTATAGACCTTGTTTTTCTTTGTAGTTAATAGCAATCTACTTTTCCAAACACATAACTATAAAAATAATTTTTCTAAGGCACAGTTGTGATGATATAACTCTCCTGATTGAAAGCCTTTAGTAGTTTTCTATTGCCTCTAGAGCAAGAGTTCTTAAAATGAGATCTATGAACTTAATTTTCTTTGAAATATTTTGATACTTTTATTTCATTGTAATTATTCTCTATGTGCTTTTCTAGCTACATAACCCTGGGCAAATCAGTTAATGAAAGCTGTTTGCCTTTCTTCATTTGTAATATGAACTGGAAAGGAAATGATAACCATGCCAGTATTTTTGCCAAAAAAAATGGGATTATGAAGAGTTGACCTTGACTGAACAAATAGAATGAAAATTTTGGAGGGGTTAGAATCATTTTGCTTTTGCCTTTATATCCAGAGGGCCTATCACCTTTCTCTGCAAGTAGTAAGGGTTTAAAATTGTTACTATTTCAATTAGGAGAAAAAAAGCAGAATAAAGTTTGCTACAGCATGGTGGAAATATTCTATTTTTCTTTGCAAAGATACTGGAGTGGGTTTTTTTTTAATTTTCTTTTCCAAAGGGTTAAGGCAGAGGTTAAGAAATTTTCTTATGGTCACTTTGTTAGTGAGTGGCTGAGGCTACATTTTTGAAACTTGGTCTTTATGACACCAGACCCAGCAGTCTATCTAATTATCTATCTCCCTGCCTAAAGAATAACATAGTCATTGTCAACAGGATTTTTTGAGATTAATAGTGGAAGTTTCAAATAACTACTCAATTTCTTTCTTCCCTCAGAAAACATAAAAATAGACAACTCAAATATGCCATATATAGGGTCATGGACTAGGAGTTAGGAAAAGCTTGTATTCAAATTTTATCCTTTTACATACCAGTTTTGAGTACATGTGAAAATCATATCACTTATCAGACTATTTTTTTAATTGGGAACTGACAAAGTTGAATTAGATGGTTTCTAAGGCCCTTCAGTATCTAATTTATGATCTTTATTTTGAGTATGATCTTTTTTCATTCTTTGTGACAAATATTAATATTGGATAGGTTTCTGTATGCATGCAATATTCTTCTCAGATGCTTTTTCCTTTCAATAGCTGGTTTGTGCTCAGGAAACATAAACTAATTTTATATTATTTGATCATTAGGAAACCATTTATTTGAGACCATACTTAGGAAGACAATAATATTATATAAAATTCATTCACACATTTCAAAATTAAATGTAAATCATTTTGTGGTCTTCTCCACCAGATAGTCAATGTCATTCTTTTTTCCTTATGGTAGATAATTTATTTTTGTACTCATGGATATGTATTTGTAAGCCAAAATGAATGATTCAAGGTCTATAGCACCTTTCTCCAATCAATTAAAATTTAGTCATCTACATCCAGAAAAAGAACTATGCATATTGAATGTAAATCAAGACATGCTATAGTTTTTTTTCTTTTTTATACTTTTTTCCCCTCTTCCATGGTTTTTCCCTTTTGCTCTGATTTTTTTCTCCCAACATGATTCATATTTTATTTTCCTTTTTTTATTAAAGCTTTTTATTTGTATAACATATGCATGGGTAGTTCCCCAGCATTGATCTTTACAAAGCTTTCCATTACAAATTTTGCCCCCAGTCCCCTCCCCTCCCCTAGATGGCAGGAAGTCCACTACATGTTAATAATGTTTAAATGCTTGAGAAGTTATGCAAGAAAAATCCTATCTACAAGAAAAAATAAGAAAATCAGAGAAAGGCAACACAATGCAAGCAAATGTCAATAGAGATCATGAAAATGTTACGTTGTGGTCCATATTTCATATACCTTTCTATGGGTGTATATGGTTTTCTTCAGTGAACAATTGGAACTGGTTTGAGACAATTCTTTGTTGCAGAGAGCCATGCCCATCAGAATTGATCATCATGTAATACTGTTGTTGCTGTGTATGATGATCTCCTGGTTCTGCTTGTTTCACTCAGCATCAGTTCATGCAGGTCTCTCCAGGACTCTCTGAAATTGTCCTGCTGGTTGTTTCTTACAGAGCAATAATATTCCATAACATTCATATACCATAATTTATTCAGCCACTCTCCAATTGATGGGCATCCCTTTAGTTTCCACCAACATGATTCATAAAGCAATGTGTATTAAAAAGGAAATAACTTTAAAAAAATATAGCAAGATTAATTAGTACTACTTTTTTTAAAGGAGGGAACTAATATTAGCCATTTGTTAGTTTTCCATAGAGTTTCTTCAACATGCCCTACCCCCACCCCAAAATTTCATCAACAGGACCATCATTATCTTGCAAGAGATTCCCCACTGACTGGAGAGCAGAAGGATGAACTCCTCTCATAGTCTAAATTTAAGGAGGGAATGCAGGCCAGCTATCTCTTCGTTTTTCCACTGGCTTAATTCCTTTAGATTTCTGCATCATGTTCCCGTATTGAGTACGTTTCCCTTCATCCTTCCTTTCCCCCACTATGTTTTGGCTTTTATGTGTGTTGTATATATGTACATGGTACTCTACTATTAAACTGTAAGCTTCTTGAGGGCAAGAACTATTTCTTTTTTATATTTGTATGAAGAGTGCTTATCACAAAACCTGGAATGATAGTGAGCACTAATTTAAATATAATGGTACTGAGGGATATAGGAATTACAGATAGCAAAAAGTATACCAAATATCCTGACTTTTGAAGTTTTTTCTCCCTTAAAGGAGTCTTCATGTTCTCCATAAATGTTCCTCTCTTCTGGGCTTTGAGAGTTGATTTCTTTCAAGTTTCCCATCATGAACAGTATTCTCTACTGGAAATAATGGTATAAAACTTATTAAAGTTGCAACTTCCTTAGAGAATTATCATTTGTGGTTGCTCCAGCTACTACTAATATCTTTAGTCAGTGGTGAGGCCTCTGATGAAACATATGAAACTCCCCAACTTTCAAGTTTCCCTAGAAATGCCTATCTAAAAGTACTTGTTTGTTTAAGGTTGGAAATCAAGAAATACAAAGATATAAAAGTGGCTATATGTTCAAAGATGCCATAACCAGGTGAGCAACAAGTTTGGCTCTTCTCTCTTCTCTCTTACTCTAGGGAGGAGCTCAAAATAATCTTCTTACACTATATACCACCAAAAAACAGAGTGATTAAGTGGAAAGTCATCTTTCTGTATATATACTCATTCCCAGATCAGCATAGCCAATTAGAAGATGTATTTTTGTCATCAGATAGTACTAAGCCTTGAATCATGGCAGGAAACTGGCTTTCCCAAAATTTATATGCCATTTCTTTAAATTCATGTAGAAAATATTTGCGCTAAAAAAATATTTGTGCTTACTCAAATGACTGGCTTTTATAGGTTTGTATTATACTCAAAAGGATTATTAATTGTAAAAAAAATCTTCCTTATTATTCAAGGCAACATATTGTTATTAGTCATTTAAATTTTGAAGAACTGGAAGGATTCTGAGAGAGCAACCAATTTGACATGCTTTTGTTAAAGATGAGGAAATTGAAAGTTAGAGAGGTGAACTAGCTATGCAGGGAATCAATAAAAAATAATTTGAAATGCTCCAAATCAAAGGTTCTTTCTTTGAATGATGCAAGTGAAATTTTCAAACACTACTAAAATGAATTTTCAAAGACAAAAATTATAGTTTAATTTTTTTGATTAAAATCTAAATAATCTGAAACAATATCACATTCATTCATTCATTCATGCATCCATTTAATTATGAAATACAGCCAAATGGACCAGACAAGAAAGAGCTAAGACTCATAATGGCTGATTCATAATAATCAAATTGTATGCATTTAGAAAGTACCTATAATGCTTCAGATCTTGTAATAGGTTTGGAGTATATAAACACAAAAATGAAACATCATGGAGTTTATGTTCTGCTGAGGGAGAGAAAATGTAACATCCCTATGCATACTAGATATCTAAAAAATATAGAGAGGTATTACAGGGAACAAGGACATTAAAGCTAAATAGTAAATTACATTGATGTCAATGAGGATGCCTCATTGGCTCTGTTTTTTCTTCTATGTTCCATCCAAAATTTTAACCAATGTTGTGTTTGAAAGTATAGAGAGACTATTATGAATTATGAATAATACATATATGTAATCAACTTGGAAAGATAGACTAGAGTCAAGATTGTGAAGGGCTTTAACTGCCAAAAAGAGAGACTTTAAATTGATGCAACAGGTATTAGATAGCCACTGAAATTGCTTGAACATGGGTATATTATGGTCAGATCCCTTTTGGTAATATCAATTTAGCAAGTATATAAAAGACAAATTGGAAAGAGAAGAGGCTGGAAGGAGGGAGATTATTTAGGAAGGTATTTCATAAATAAATAAATGTTAGCAATTTTAAATGAGGAACAAACACACTGAAAATATTGTCTAGGCAATTTGGCCAGTATTTTTATTGTGCTTTAAGCTTTGCAAAGTGTTTTGTAAAACTTATTTCATTTAATATTAATATTAATTAATAAATTACAATACTCTTCTTAGTAGTTGCTATTCTCTCAATTTTTACAAATGAGGAAACTGAAGCAAACATCGTTAAATGGCTTGTCCCAGAATTAATAATAATGAATATTTAATATAATACTTATTATAGGCTAGGCACAGTGCTAAGCATTTAGCAATTATTATCTCATCTGTGTCTCACAACAACTTTGGAAGTCAAGATGACTGGCAGTTGTCAAGTGTGCAGTGGAAGACCTTGATCTTTTAAAGCTGCTGAAATAAAAATTATAAAACTTGGAAAGAAATGATCATCTATTGGAATTTGTTATAAACAGATAAAAAAGCATGATAGTGAAGCAAAAAAAAACTGCAGAAATTGTAGTCAGAAAAATCGATTCAAATTCTACTTCTGACACTGTCAGAATAACTTTTGACCTTTCTGAATTTCAGATAAGTTTCTTAAGATTTATCTATTAAATTATAAATTGGTTGTAATTTGTTGAATGACAGAGCTCTCATATAAATGCAACCATAGATGTTTTTTAAAAATTGATATAAATGGAGAAAAACAAGATATAATCTAATTTTAATTAACTTGAGATTTTGGGAAAACAGGTGTCAAGAGTTTAGAAAAAGAATAGGTAGTATACCAATGTCTGAAATTCTATAGAAATTACTCAAGAGATGTACAATGATTATAAGAACAAAATAATGAGGACACAATATCAATAATATTTATGTGGAAGAAAAAAAGGAGCTGGCTTAAAAATAATGAATTGAAGAAAAGTATTTTTTAGAACTTATACTTGTCACTCTGCTAAATGCAGAAGATATAAATGCAAACCTGAAGTCATCCTCTGCTCCCAAGAAAGTGACACACTAATGAGGATGAAGTAGAGGGAGATTTTGCAATTATAAGGGAGTGGTGCTCATGGTGATATATTTTGGTGTGGAAAATCACAAGAATGCAGAGTGAAGTCACAGGAAATTAGAGATTCCTATGATTGAATAGGGATCTCATTGACATGTATTTTCAAAATATGCACAGAAGTAGGAAGTAAGGGGCAAATAACTGAGGAGGGTATAAAAAGAATGGTATGTTCATGCAGAAATACGTTTTCGGAGCACTAGTTCAGAACAAAACCATGCTGGCTTGGTTATGTTAGATGAACTAGGGCAGAAGAAGATCAAAGAACAGATAGAGCTTCTGCTTATGGTTGATAGAAAGATAATAATAGATGATAGAAAAAAGATAGAACTACTCAACTATTTTTCTTCCAGGAACATGATGTTCTGATTGAGAAGAATAAAGAAAATAGTTGGTACCTAAGTTAAGTAGAAGTTGGTAAAAACAATAGGATCAGAAAAATTATGTCCCAGATTTCTGAAAGAGTTTATAGATGTATTTATTGATCTCTCTAAATAATTATTGAAAAATTATTGACATGACAAGCACCAAAGGACAAGAGAGAGGTAAATGTAGTTGTGATTTTCAAATGAGATTAGACAAAATATAGGCCAGTGAATTGAAGTTTTACCTTTGGCAAAATCCTAGAATTTATTAAAGAATTGTTTGTGTGCTCTTAAAAAATAACAAAAAAAGAAAAGCAGAAATTACTGAGAATCTATACAGACTACAGAAAATACAGACTTCATGAAAAATGAGCTTTATTTCTTTCTGTGATGGGATATAAAGAGGGAATGCCATAGATAATATATGTCAATGTTTAATTAAGGCATTTGACCAAATCTCTCATGATATCATATGGATAATTTAGAGAAAGGTAGACATCTAATAAAGTTAGATGGCCTGAAAGTTTCTTGAATGATAAGCAAAAGAGTAAATTACATTAATGTCAATGAGGAGAGAGATATTTAATGGAGTGCCTCAGGGCTCTGTTTTTTTCTTCTTCTATGTTCCATTCAAGATTTTTACCAATGTTGTGATTGAAAGTATAGAGAGAGCATTTATCAAATTTGTAGATGACATGAAGTATTGAAGAAGAGATAACAGTTGATGTCAGAAATACAATAATAAATGACTAGAATTTTTTGCTAGCATTGTGCCCGGCATATATTAAGCACAATGTTTATTTCTGTGTTTGATTGACTTGGGTTAAAAAATTCACCTGTTAACATAAAAGATAAGTTACTTATTCTTATCACAGCTCATGTTTATATAGTGTTTTAATGTTTTAAGGAATGCTTCAAATATTTTTTCCTTATTGGTTATGACCACAACTTTATGTGATAGATGCTATTATTATGTACATTTTCCAAATAAACAAGTTAAGAACGGAAGATGACTTACACAGGGACAGTAACTAGTGTAAACAGTGAAGATTGAATCTATATCATCCTGAGTCCAAATGTAGTGCTCTATGAACTACTACCATGAAAAAATTAATTTTGATTAAGGGATAAATATGTCACTAGTGTGACATAGAAATAAAGAAGGAAAAAAGTATTCTAATTATTGCTGTAATAGATCCTACACATTTGGAGTATTATATTTAGTCCTTAATACTGCATTTTTGGGAATTGAGATGCTGGAGCATGTCCAAAGAAAGACAGACTGAATAAAGATGGGAAGGGAAAGCGTGTCTTATGAGGATTGGTTGAAGAACATAAGAATGTTTTCCCTGGAGAAATGAAGATTTAGAAGTATAATTTAGCTGTCTTCAGATATTTTATGTCTAATAGAAAGAAGAGAGATTATTTTTACTTATTTTCTAAAAAGTAGGAGTATTGCATGGAAGTTAGAATGGATGGATTTTATCAAATACAGAAAAGAAAGCTTTTTAAAGTTTTGGGCATAGTACATAGCACTAGAATCAAGAAATCCTGAGTTCAAATGTGACCTTAGCTACTTACTAGCTGTGTGACACTGGACAGAACAATCAATCACTGCCTGCTTTAGTACTGCCATCAATAGAAGGAAGATAACAATAGCATGTCTCTTCCAAGTAAGTGTTATGAGAATCTAATGAGATAATATTGTAACGCACTTTGCAAATCTTAAAGTACCACATAAATACTCCTACCATTACCACTATTGTTACTACTCTTACTCCTACTACCTCTGTTTAAAAATAGAATGGCATGCTTAAAAATGTAATAAGTTAAGTTCATAGGTCAAGAATTTGAAGAAATCATCTAGGATAACATCACAGATGAAGAATCTGAGGCTAGGTAATAGGTTGTTAGATCATGAAGCTAACGTCAGAGACCACTGGACATCTTCAAGCAGAGATACAAGCTCCACTTTTAAAAATGTCAAAAGGATTCCATTTTAGCTACTAGTGGGATTTGCTGACTTTAAAATAACTTCTAAATATGGGATTTTGTGAAATCAAGAAAGTCGTGGATTATTTTATTTTTTACTTCTTTGATATCTTACCCTTCTTTAGGGGAAATCTAAAAAGATATCCTTCAATGTCTTCCCAATTGCATTGCCTTTAACATAGATCATCTCTATAAATATTTAATATTGACTGGGTGTTTTCCCTATCTTTGTTCTACCTGGCACCTTTTGTACTTCCTTTGAACTTTGAATATAACTATAGCTAAAACAACAACAATAATGACCACAACAATAAAATTTTTTCTATTGCAATTACTTTCTGTGCTTCGGCTGCTTTTTTATTTTCCCTTTTACAGACCATGCTCAATTTCATTCTTTTTATGCAGAACTTTAGTAATGGATCTCTTCTGTCTCACTAGAGAGATCATTATTTAATCACAAAGCCTTCCCAAACCCTGAGGGATGGCTTGTCCAAATACAAGAAGGCAGAAAAGGGCATGTTGACCTTGGGAGACAGGAAGAAGTCCATTGTGTGTCTGAAATGTGGAGTGCATCGATAGTATAATGTTAAATAAGGATAAAAGTTGGGATGGACAATATTCAGGGACTTTAAGGTATCAGAGTAAAGATTTTGTATTTTATATTAAAAGCAATAAGAAGACACTGAAAATTTTTTTCCTAATAGTCAAAATCAAAATTTAGAAAGATTACTTAGAACAGGAAAGAACTTGAAGCAGAGAACTTTATTAGAAGCCAATTGCAACAGAATAGATCAGAGATGATGGTGACTTAAACTACAATGGTGGGCTAAATTCAGGCTATGACTGCAACAATTGAAATGAAGGTTCTTTGTGTAAATTGAAAGAATTTTAAAGTGAAGAGATGATCTATTTCCTCATGTTGCCATCCTGGTTAGGATACTGGCAAGTTTTCCACCTGTCACATATGAAATGAAGTTTCTTTTCCATAATAGAGATGACTTTTTCCTTTCCTTTTCTTTCTTTCTTTTTTTTTTTTTTTGTTAATGTAATTATATAATCTCAGAGTCAGCAAAGCCTGGATTTAAATCTGGCTTCTGAAATATTTTGGTTATGTGACCTTACTTCCCCAGGCAACCATGCACATACCAGATAGCATGGTGAGTGGCATGCTGGTCATAGAGTAGGGAAGACCTGAGTTCTAATCCTGAATCAAATATTTATTAGCTGTGTGATCCTAAGTAAGTCACTTAATTTCATTGTGCTTCCTTTTTTATTTTTGTAAAAAAAAAAAAAAGAACTTGGTTCAACAACCTTTTAAGCCTCTTATAGCCTTAAATTTATAATTTAATGATTCTATCTCCAAATGAGTGATTACATAGTAATCCCACATTTTGCTCTAGAGAAAAAAAAAGGAAAAAAGGCTGCATACACACACATAGGTATACATATATGCATATGCATATGTAAGTATGTATATGTATGTATGTATTCTTTATAACTTAAATTCTTTACAGGAATTGGGATTGCTTATATACTGTAGATTAGTTCCAGATAAACAATTTTCTGTACAGTTACAATTTAATTTGCAAAGCAGAAAAAACACTAAGTAAGAATTGAAGGCTCTTTTCCTTTGAGTAAGAGACAAAATGCTGTAAGTCTCCAAATAGGGTAAGTATTTACTGATGTGATTTCTGATTTTATATCTATTCGTTTCTGCTCTGACTAAAAAACTATTGGAGCTAGAATGACCTTGTGAGATTTGAAAGTTCAGAAGAGTTGAGATCTATTTTTATTGACAGAAATATTGTCAGAGATTCCTTACCTGGCTTAGCTGAGGGGTGTAGAAAGCTACCATATCCCCAAAGAATGACCTCCTTAACCAGCCAAGCAGAAATGTTTTATGTCTGAAAGTGAACCGGCTGTGGTAACCATTTATAGTTTGAGCTCCAGGCATCTAAGGTGGTATAGGGAAGACTGTCCACTGTTTTAGGGAGATATTTTTGTACTTTAGTTCTTGCTAGACAGTTTGGTGACTGCCTTAGAGTTTGTTTAGATAGATAGATAGATAGAAAAAGTACAGATATAGAAATATATGCATGCATATGTATGTATATATAAAAATATGTACACATAATATAGCTGTACATAATCTAGATATGCATAGGTAACTAATATGGACTGTGAAGAGAGCTCAGTGGGACTTGAGTTTAAATCTAGCTGCAGATCCTGGGCAAATCCTTTAATCCTATTTGCTTTCGTTTTCTTATCTGTAAAATGAGCTAGAGAAGGAAATGGAAAACAACTTCAGTATTTTTGTCAAGAAAACACCAAATGGTGGTGCAGTGGATAGAGCACCAGCCCTGAAGTCAGGAGGACCTGAGTTCAAATTTGGTCTCAGATTCTTAATACTTCCTAGTTGTGTGACCCTGGCAAGTCACTTAACCCCAATTAACTCAGCAAAAACAAAAACAAAAACAAAAAACCACCAAATGGAGCCATGAAGAGTTGAATATAACTGAAAAAGACTCAATAATGACAAATAGATATATAACACATACATTACATAAAGACAACAGACAGATAGATGGAATACTAGGTCTGGAATAGGGAAGTCCTCAGTTCATATCATCTCAAAAATTTTATCTTTACTATATATTTGAGGAAATTAAAGCTCAGACAGAGTAATTGATGTGGTTAAGTTAAAAATTTCAGTTAAAAGGGGAAAAATAATTAGAAAGGGATAAAAAGAAAGAAATGAACATAATAAGGAGTGGTTGTATACAATTTAGAACATTTCAGTTTCTTTTGCTTACAAGTACTCTTAATCGTACAATCTGAAGGCATTTTGCAACCTTTTATAGAAATAAAAGTCAAATATAACTTCCCAATACCCTGCTTACCCACTGAAATTGGAAGAGTTGGGCTTATTCCTAACTTAACAACTAGGCTTTTATTTCACTTTTAAAATCTACTGAAAGAGGTTAATCATTTCTGTTAGGTGAAACTGAACTTCTGTCTCACCCTGATTTATCCTACTTTCATTTTTCTTTCTCAAGAAGAAACATGGTTTTGTATTTGGATTAGACTTTTCTCTGCATGATACTTGATACACAAAGGATAAGACCTGAGCCAAAATGACAAAATTGTTTTTAATAAATAAAATAAATAAAACAAGCTAATCAAAACTGCCAAATGTGGTATCATGAGTCCCAGGGAGTAGAGTTTAGTAACTTTTTGAAGAAAATTCCAAATTGTTTTCCATGATTGACTAGACCATTTTATGTTTCCACTCATAGACCACTCATTACCATACCTATCTTCCCATAGCAGCCCCTTCCCCCCAAAAAAATCATTTACCAGTTACTGTGTTTGCCAATTTCATGTGTGTGAAGAAAAAATACAGATTTTTTTTCTTATTTCCATTTCTCATGTTATTAGATTTGGAGCATTTTATCATGTGGTTACCCATATATTGAATTTCTTCCTTTGAAAATTACTTGTTTACACAACATAACATTTTCATGACCTCCATGGATGTTTGCTTGCATTGTGTTTCCTTTCTCAGATTTTTTTCTTGTAGACACCATTTTTCTTGCACAACAAGATAAGCGTGGAAATATGCATATATATATATGTATATTGGATTTGTCAAGTATTTTTAAACATAACTAACATATGGAAGTGGACTTCCTGCCATCTAGGGGTGGGGAGGGGACTGGGGGGAAAAATTTGTAATGGAAACCTTTGTAAGGGTCAGTGTAGAAGAATTACCCGTACATATGTTTTGCAATTTAAAAGTTTCAATAAAATGCATTTTAAAAAAAAGAAAGAAAAAAAAGATAATTCCTTGTTTATATTCTTTGACATTTTATTCACTGACATTATTATTCATTGTCCTCTTATTTTCATGTAATGTTTATTTACTTATTGCTTCTAAGCTAAAAGCAAAAATATCACATTGTATTTTAACATTAGTGCCTGTTTCCATGGAGAACCAATTCAATTATACCAAGGCCTAATTAGATAAAATTCAATGATATTAAAAAAAGTCACAAGAAGGTGCAATTAGCTAGTACATAGGTTAAGGTAGCATTAATGGTCTGCTCCATAAATTCACACACACTGAGATGTTGGATGGTGGTAACTCAAAAAGAAATGTGAAACTGAGAGGCAGAAGGTATCTCTCATAGCATTAGGGAATATAGCACCTACTCCCTTTTGCCCTGAGAGGGAATATAAAAACTGTCAAAATGAACATAGAACTACAGACAAGTGGTTATGGGGTCACGTGGGGGTGAAATAAATTACTAGTGTAGAACTATTTGATTGTTTCAGAATTAGCATAGGTTCCAGGAGAATTATAAATTACTCCTCGTCAAATGGAAATGATCTCTCTGATGAATTTTGATACCTATATGGAAAAAACATGAGATGTGAATTGGTTGTTTTTTAATTCACTCATTCATAAATATTTATTAGATGTATGCTTTATGCAAAGTGCTATTAGGTGCTATCCATTTACCTAACTTCTTTGAGAACTGATGTGGGAAAATAAAATTCAAAACTGGTTCCAATTTATACAGGAAGAATATTTCTTGATGAAAATTTTAGGATTCATAAATTTTATTAGTTTTGGTGACAACATTTTCCAATTAGACAGAATCTCTGCAATGATTATGGAAGTTAAAGAAAACACATGAAATAATAATTTTTTTGCTTCATAAGTAATTATTTGAGAACATATTGGACTCAAATTAAGGTCAACCTCAATTTGTGGAAAAAGACTGACCAGGGTTGATCTTAAAAGGAAGATTACTTTATAATTCATGTCTGCCAATCTGTTTTATTCCCATATATACCTTGAAGTATCATTGTTGTGTTTTAAACATTCAAATCATAATTTCGTCCCTTCACTTATTCTTTCTATCCCTTATACAGTATTTTTTTTAAAAATTGCTTTCAATTATTCTGTATTCCCAATCACTACACATAAGAACAAATTATTTCATTGTTCTTTATATGGCCAGTTAGAAATGAGTTTAATTTATCATAATGTTCTTTTTTTTAAAGAAAATTCTCTTTTCCCTTAAATACATTATAGTATTTGTACAGTGCTGAAAACATTATCCATAGGTTCCTGACATGATGGGTTGCTTCTTTTATTTGAATGGATATGCATTTCACACAAAACTAGGTTTTTAAAACACATGCCCCAAAGATGGAAATGAAAGCAGGTGACAGAAAATGAATGCAAAAGCTTTTCAAATTACCATAAGAAGAATATAAAAAAGTCTAAATCTGAGAATTAGTATGGGTTGGTGGGGAACACTAATGAAAATCTTTTTAAAAAATATAAAATGGAGGGGCAGCTAGGTGGCGCAGTGGTTAGAGCACCAGCCCTGAAGTCAGGAGGACCTGAGTTCAAATCTGGTCTCAGACACTTCCTAGCTGTGTGACCCTGGGCAAGTCATTTAACCCCAATTGCCTCAGCAAAAAGCAATATATATATATATATATATATATACATATATATATATATATATATAAAATGGGGAAGATCAAAGAATGAATGGGACCCATGTTTCAGATCAATGGATGATGAAAACAGATATTATCAGATAGAAATATTAAATTCTTGCTATTTTCTTTGTTTGGGGAATAATCTTTACATGAGAAGAAAAGAAGAGACATGGCTCAGAAATAGTTTAAAACTAAGGAGATAACAGATTTACCATTAACCCTTGATGAATTCAAGTCCTCTTGACCAGATGAACAGAATCAGCAAATGTCAATGATCTTTGAAATATCTGTATGTTTATGAAATTTTCATATCTTACCTAAAGCACACAAATGTCTTGTCCTGATTATGCTCTCTGTTCCCACATGCAACATGGAGTAATGAATGGAGAGACTGGCTTGGAATCAATAATGCAAGACTTCAGATTCCAACATGTGAGGATCTGTGATCTTAAACAACTCATTGTTTATGACTCAATTTATTTATGTGTAATATGAGGAGGTTGGACTCAATAACAACTAATGCATCTTCAAGTTCTAATTTTATATCCCAGGACCTTATGCCCTTGATTCTTTTTGTTGGGATCACATCAAATAATTAATCAATTGTTGATAAATAAATATTTATTAAGCACCTACTATTTGTCAGGGAGAACATGTCTAACAGTATAAAATTCTGCAGAGAAGTCACTGAGAATGAGGACTAAGAAAACTCCATTGGATTTGACAACTAAGAAATAATTGGTAACTCTAGAGAAAACAATTTTGGTGGAAGGATAAAGTATTGCAAGGGGTTAAGAAAAGAGAGGAAAAAAGTGAATGTATCAATTGTAAATGGTTTCTATGAGGAGTTTATCCATAAAGGGCAGAAAAAATATAGAATAATAGTTGGAAGAGGGTTTTTTTTTTTCATGATGTGGGAAACAATTGAGGAATGGTCAAAAAGTTGTAGTATATGATTATGATGGAATGCCATTGTTCTATAAGAAGTGATGAGGGTGCTTCAGAAAACCTGGAAATACATATATAAATTGATGCAGAGTAAAATGAGCAAAAGAACATTGAATAAGCAACAAGAACATTGTACAGTGTTTGTGAATGGTATAAAATAATCCAATAGAGAGGAAGAACTTGAAAATAAATGTAAGAATTAGAATTACAAAGGAAACCTGTTGAAGTAGTTGGGAAGAAATGGGAATGCTTGGACAAGTAGATGAGTTAGTCTTGATAAGGAATAGAGCCATTTTATCATGTGAGACGGGGTGAAGGACGAGAAAGTAAGAAACATTTGAGAGATAGATAAAGAGAAAGAGTGAAAAAAGGGAGATCATAGCAAATGGCCTCAATTTTTCTGTAAAATGAGGCAAGTTTTTCAGCTGAAAAGATGAAGGAAAGGAAAGACATGAATGATATGGAAGAATTGCTGTGGAGACTAGGATAGTGAATTGATAAAGAGGATATAGTAGAATTGCTTAGGGACAATGAGGGTTATGGTTGAGGTCATGAAGGATAAATTTGTAGTGCATTCAGCCAGAATGATTGTGTGGTTTTTATCCATCTCTGCTTAGTACCATATGTGTGAGAATGAAAGTAGTAAATGCTGAGCAAGATATAAGATTGAGTATTAGCAGAGTGTAATTGGCTTTCTGATAAAGGTTTGGATGATGAACTATAAAGTTCAGAGTCACTGGGATGGGAAAGATATGGCCAAGTATGAGAATGTACATCATTAAGTGGAAGGCTCTGTACTCTCAAAGGACAGGAATAGGAAGAGATTGTAGACCTGAAGACAAAGAGGAGGTATTGATCTTCACACTGGAAGCTCTCCACATCCCAGTGGGGAGATTGGCTGCAGCAGGAGGTAGAAGCTGCCTTGTACCAGCACAGAAGTAAGTAAGTATGGGACAGACAGAAAACATTTAGCATAGCCTCTTATAGCTTTTCCTTAGGGAACACACTACCCAGCGAGAAATGGAAAGCACAAGGTTCAGAGGTCTTCTCACCTAAGTATCCTGGCTATGAGATACCATTTAACTCCTTTCATGTAGATTTCTGGAAGAGAAATAAAATTCACAAATGTAACATGTAACTTTACTATTAATTTTCCTTTGACTCACTAAATTTTCAGGAACTGGATTCTTGTTTCTTTCTTTTGCAAGGCAATTGGGGTTAAGTGACTTACCCAGGGTCACACAGCTAGTGTTAAGTGTCTGAGGCCAGATTTGAACGCAGGTCCTTCCGACTTCAGGACTGGTGCTCTAACCACTGCACCATTTAGTTGCTCCTTCTTTTCTTGACTATGTAACTTAGATCATCATTAGGCTCACACTGATATGCTAGTTATTCTGAGAACTACACTGCTGTGTTCTTGTTCACCCTCACCTATAAAATACTGAGTGTTTACTTACTTGTGTCCCCATTAATTGATTGCTGATATTAACTTCATCAATAATGAATTCCACTAGTTGCTTTGGTCATGCATTTAGTTTGCACCTTTGTTGAATGTATTTCCCCCCCACTTATCCTTTCCTTTTCTTTACCCTGAGAATAACTAGACTTCAGGTTAGGATGTATCTTTAAATGTTGGACTTTATGTAGCTTTTTTATATCTTTTTTAGTCAACCTTTTCCCATCTTTTGATATGTTCTTTTCCCAATGAGGCTGCCTGAACTTCTCAGGCTTTCCTTGGTCTGGACTGTTCTGTCACCCTACAAAGTCTACTTGAAACACTACTCAAAGGACAGCGGAGAGGAGAAAACAATTGCATGATTTTAGAGTAGTATCTAAGTCAGTAATGAAATCCAGGGTTTTATCTTGTTGCAGTTTAGAAAAGAAAGTTAGAGAGAACATTTAAAACCTATAGTGCAATATTTGTGTACTCTTGCTTCAAAGACTATGTAGACTGGTTTTGGAAATGCCCATTATAGAAACAAAACAGGCCTAAAAGGAAGCAAGGTCATGGAGGATGTGTTCAAAGTAGAGCATTTTTGTATGTTTTCTTATTTTGATAAGGAATTTGATTTATTATCTCAGTTCTCAATGCTTTCATTGAAGAGAATAGTAGAACAGAATCAAAGTGAGTATCAATTATAAATCCAACAATTAATTTGTATTCAGCTTCAATGGACATTTTTCTTTAATTTAGTATTTTTTGCTCTTCTATTTGGATGTGAAACAGTTCATTATTATGAGAATGCAGAATACCTCAAACAAAATTGTCTGAGGAAACCACAGTGTAAAGAATCCTAATGAAGAAGAATAAAAATTTGTATTACTTCTTCCTCATTCTCCACTCCATGCTGAATATTGAAAACATTTTCACCTCTCAGACTAACGCAAAGCACATCTCTGATCAGATCTGCCCTCTCTCTTTGCTTACAAATGATCTGCTGCAAATCCTTAATTAAGAAGTAGGAAAAGTTAATAAAACATTTTTGTTCTTACCTGATGTTTCAAATAGTTGTTCTATCTTTCAAACTCCCTTTGCTGACAGATTACCTTAAAGTGAATATTTCCAAAGAGAAATCAATATAGCATGTTGGGAGTAGGCAGAGGGCAAAACATAACTTTGATATAGTTCCTTACATATTAAATACATAGTTACTATTTATGCTATTGGTATTTCCATATATATGCATTTTTGTTTATTTTAAATATAATTCACACTAAATGAAGCCAATGTTTTTTTTTTTTTTTGTCTTAGCAACTATATTTTCAACTTTCTGATCTAAAGTATCACAAGATAAAAATCCTCATCTCCAGACGTATTTGTTGGGTAGAAAAATGAAGCAAAATAAAAAGTCAGACTGTTCAGTATTTTCTCTTTTTCTTGTTCCTTTTATCCAGTGAAATTCAAGTTATTTATCTAGTATAATAAAAGAAGAGAATGGTTGGAATAGCTTTAAAAAAAAGAAATGACATTTTCAGAGTTAGCCATTCTTCATTTCCACAGTAATTTGAATCACAAGGAAAAAGGAAAGCATTATTTTTGACTAAGCACTTATGTACTTGACCAGTCTGTTATTGAACTGCTTTTAATATTTAATATATTTTGGAATCCCTAAATCATATATTCAGAAGTAAATGAGAAGAAATCAGAATGAATATGGTTATGTTAGCAAAATTTAGCATTCATCTAGTGATCTGGAGAGGAAGGATAATAAAATAATAGCTGTGGCCTTTTATATTAAGGCTTTCTACCTACTGGTCCAGAAGTATTATGGGAATTTGTTGAAATTGGGTTTTGTCTTTAATTTTTTAAATACTGAAGAATGTAGTTTTATGCATTTACTTGCAATTCAAAAAGCCTTGAGGAGGCAAAAATAGAGTTGTCAAATGAAATCACAGCCATTGAAAATGAGACAGCCACTACATGGCAATAATTATTTGACAACACATTTCTTGAGAATTAAAACCACAATTAAGAAATGCCAAAATATCGCTACTTTTATTTATGTGAAAATGAGTCATAAATATTTTTATTTCAGTCGACAATGTTCTTATGTCAATGAATCATTTTGTTTTTTGTTTTTTTGATTTTTGGTCAATTCAACAAAGTAAAATATATTTAATTCATCATTTTTTATATCGCTGTTCTCTAAAGAGCTATATTAACTTCTTATTGAGAAGTTTGAATAAATACTGCAAATATATTTAAATGCTACTAATATATTTAGAACTTTATATTTAAATCGTAAATATAGGTTGCTCTCCAACTTACGCAGTAAAAAAAATGTAATTGTAGAATCATACCAAGTAGTTTAATGGATAAATATTTAAATGTTCAAAAGAAATAATGATCTATCTATATAAGGGGAAGTAATGGCCCATTTTGAATTTGACATGATTTCTGTGAAAAAGGGAGAAATGTTGAAGATTTTACTGCTTATCCCAACCCAAGGTCTTTCTGTGATCCACATATTTATATGTTTTGCTAGGGATTGTAACATAGCATCAATTTTACTATTACTACAAACTTACAGTTTGGGTAGTTTAATATACTCTGCCTCTGAATTTAAAAAATGAGGTGATTTTCATTTATGGGGCATTCTTTAGGATTTTCTGTTTATTTTAGAGAACTAAATTATGCACTCATTTGGACTTTATGTTGGTATATAGTGTCAGATACAGGTTTATAATTAGTTTTTGTCCTATTATTTTCTACTACTCTTAGAAGCTTTTGTTAAATAATGAGTTCTTATACCAAAGGATGGGGTCTTTGGGTTTATCAAACACTAGATTACTGTGGTCATTGACTACTATGTTCTGTGTACCTAATCTATTCCAATAATCCCCAACTCTATTTCTCAAATAGTACTAGATAGTTTTAATGATTACTGCTTTATAACATAGCAATGGACATGGTATTGCTAGGCCATCTTCTTTTGTATTTTTTCCCCATTAATTCCAGATGAATTTTGTTGTGATTTTTTCTAGTTCTACTAAATATTTTTTTGATTAATTTAACATGGCACTGAGTAAGTAAATTAGTTTAGCCAGAATTGTCACTTTTATTATATTAATTTGATCTACTGATGAGCAATTGATATTTTCCAATTTTTTAGCTCTTACTTCATTTGTGTGAAAAAAATGTAGCTCTTAATTTTTTCGTAGTAGTCTCCTATTGTGTACGGTTATTTTAAATGAAATTTCTCTTTTCATTTCTTGCAGCTGGGCTTTGTTGGTCATATAAAGAAACCCCAAAGTGAAGAATATTGAAATTGGAAACTTGTGTTGCAATATTTTTCCTTCCCTTCTCCCCATCCCCTTCCCTCGATGACAAGTAATCTAGTATATGCTAAACATGGGCAATTCTTCTATACAAATTTCCACAGATATCATGCTACACAAGAAAAATCAGTTCAAAAAGGAAAAAAAATGAAAAAAAAACCCAAAATGCAAGCAAATAAAAACAAAAAGAGTGTAAATACTATGTTGGTATCCACTCAGTTCCCATAGTCATCTCTCTGGGTGCAGATGGCTATCTTCATCATAAGAGTATTGGAACTGGCCTGAATCATTTCATTGTTGAAGAGAACCATGTCTATTAGAATTGATAATCATATAATCTTACTGTTCCCAGGTATCATGATCTCCTGATTCTGATCATTTCACTTAGCATCAGTTCATGCAAGTCTCTCCAAGCTTCTCTGAAATTATCCTGCTAATCATATCTTATAAAAATAATATTCTGTAACATTCATAAACCATAATTTATTCAGCCAGTCTCCAACTGATGGGCATCCACTCAGTTTCTCATTTCTTGCCACTATAAAAAGGGCTGCTACAAACATTTTTGCACATATGGGTCCTGTTCCCTCTTTTGTGATCTCTTTGGGATACAAGTCCAGTAGATACATTGCTGGATCAGAGGGTATGCACAGTTTGATAACTCTTTGTCATAGTTTTAAATTGCTCTCCAGAATGTTGGATCCGTTCACAGTTCCACCAATGATTGTATTAGTGTCCCAGTTTTCCCACATCCCCTCCAACATTTGTCATTATTTTTTCCTGGCATTTTAGCCCATCTGAAGGTGTGTAATGGTATCTCAGAGATGTCTTAATTTAGATTTCTCTGATCAGTAATTATCTAGAGCACTTTTTCATATGACTAGAAGTGGTTTTAATTTCTTCATTTATCAATTGGAGAATGGCTTGAATTTTTATAAATTTGAGTCAATTCTCTATATATTTTAGAAATAAATCTTTTATTTAATTGTACATTTAAAAGATATTTTTCCTTTAATCTATCTCATTTGATTTTAAATTCTTTTTTAAAGCTTTTTCTGGACTCCAGTTTTAAGAATTTTCACTTTCTAGACAGGGTGGGGAGTTAGGCTTCTGAGTGGGGGAAGGTTGAGGGAACCTCTGCAAATAAAGGATATCAGACCTAGCTATGCTGATCAATTAGTCCAGACTATCTAGCCAACCCAACTAGCCCCAGGGCCCACCATTTGCTTCATTGAAATTACCTTGGAGATATAGGACCAAATCTCTTTCCTGAGATTTTTCTTCAGATCTTTTCAGGTTGTCTCAGGAGAAGCACTGTTCTGTTCCAACTTTAGTTTATTTTTGCTACTCCATATTGACCCTAAGATACTATTTTGTCTTTTTTGGTTGGAGAAACTAGAGATCTTGGAATTTTCTTTCTTATTCTGCCATCTTCCCAGAATCCTCTCTTCTAACTTTTTGAATCTTCTATTAATCTTCTTAATATTCTTTCTTGTTTATTTATTTATTTTTTTCATTTGGAGGCATCAACTTCTAAGAGGGGCCAGTTGAGGTCAACTACTAGTATAATTTTGCTGTTCTATTTCTTCCTGTATTTCATTTAACTTCTCCTTTAAGAATTTGGATACTAGGGGCAGCTAGGTGGCGCAGTGGATAGAGCACCAGCCCTGAAGTCAGGAGGACCTGAGTTCAAATCTGGTCTCAGACACTTAACATTCCCTAGCTGTGTGACCCTGGGCAAGTCACTTAACCCTAATTGCCTCAGTAAAAAGCAAAAAAAAAAAAAAGAATTTGGATGCTAGCTCTTTTGTGGGGAAGAATTGGAAACTGAGTGGATGCCCATTAATTGAGGAATGGCTGAATATGAATATAATGAATACGATTACAATATGAATGTAATGGAATATTGTTGTTCTATAATTAACTATGAACAGGCTGATTTCAGAAAAACTTGGAAAGACTGACATGAACTGATGCTGAGTGAATTTAGTAGAAGCAGAAGAACATTGTACACAGAAATAGCAAAATTATATGATAAGCAACTGTGATAGACAGCTCTTTTCAGTAATACATCAACCCAAGACAGTTCCAACAGACTTGAGATGGAGAAAGTCATCTGCATCTAGAGAGACACTGGGTTCAAATCAGAGCAAACTGTTTCCACCATTTTTTTGGTTTGCTTTTTCTTTCTTGTGGTTTTCCCCTTTTTTTTCCTATTTTTTTCACAGCATTACAAGTATGGAAGTATGATTGTGCATATATAGCTTATAATGAATTCTTGCTATTTTGGGAGGGTGGAAGTGAGGAAGAGGGGGAAAAAACTTAGAACTCAAAATCTTAAAAAAAAAGAATGTTGACAACTGTCTTTGCAAGCAATTGGAAACATAAAATAGTATTGAAATAAAAAAAAGTAATTTGGATGCTATACCAGTTAGTACTTATTTGTTTAGTATTGAGATTGTTTCATTGTCTATGGTTCTTTTTATTAAA
>JAJPUD010004655.1:13140-28163 GCA_023553655.1 Myrmecobius fasciatus | reverse complement strand
AATTACGCTTATTTTTCCTCTTAGTCTTAGATGAGGATTCTTATTCCTTTTTTTTTAACTTCATCTGACACATGGTAGCTTGTGTGCTAGTCACTTACCTGTCTTTTTGTTTCTGTCTGTTTTGTAAACAGCATATTGTAGGATTCCAGTTTTGATCCACTCTATCTGCTTCCATTTTAAGAGAAATTTTTTCTTATTGACATTCACAATTATGATTACTAACTGTGCATTTCTCTTCATCCTATATTTTCCTCCTATTTATCCTCTCTCTCTTTTCACCTTTTCCCTTCTTACCAGTGGATTGTTTCTGTCTCCCACCTTCCCTGATCTGTCCTTCTCTCAGTCTGCTTTTCTCTTCCTTTATTTAATGTTTTCCCTCTTACTTTCAAGTGGGATGATAGTATTCTACTTTCAATGCCTATTTTGCCCTCTGGCTCTAGGAAATCAGGACAGTTTCTTTGGCAATTTCTTGAAAGATTTTGTGCAGGTTTTCCTTCTGATTATGGCTTTCAGATAGTCCAATGATTCCAGTATTGTCTTTCCTGGATCTATTTTCCAGGTCAGTTGTTTTTTTCATGAGATATTTAATATTTTCTTCTTCTTTTCATTCTTCTGGATTTGTTTAATTGATTCTTGATATCTCATAGTCATTAGCTTCCATTTAAACAATTCTAACTTTTAAGGAGTTGTTTTCTTCAATTAACTTTCTCTACTTTTTTTTCCTATTTGGCCAATTGTGCTTTTTAAGGAGTTGTTTTCTTCAGTGGATTCTTTTATCTCTTTTTCCATTTGGTCAATTCTCTTTTTAAGCAGTTGTTTTCTTTTTTCAAGCTGTTGTTTCCTTCTTTCCCACAAATCTCTTCCATTGCTTCAATTTCTTTTGAACTTTTCTTTTAAGGTTTCTTTTTCAGGGGGTGCTGCTGGAAGTCAAAGAGATCTGGAAGCTTACCTGGTGCTGAGCTGGAGTCCTACTGCTAGTTTCTGGCATGTGCTGAGACTGGTGGGGTGTTTCTATGTTTCCCCAGGGATATACTGGAGTATATGGGGATCTGGCCCCTTAAGGCTGCCTATTTGACCAGGGCTATGTTGAAGCATGTGACAATACTCATAGTTGGAGTCTGCCCATTCCTTGACAATGCTGAGGCACATGGGGAGTCCCGGTGCCAACATTTATCTGCTCCACTCTACTGGGGCTCAGAACCTACTACTGCTGGTTTACTGAGATGGAACTTGCTGCTGGCTTTGTAGGACACTTCCTATCCTAAACTGTACACTCCTTTTACCTAAGTCACATTTACTGCTTATTTTTGAAGTTTCTTGGGTTCAAAGCTTATTTCAGCCTGTCTATTTATTGTTTCTGCTAGTTCAGGATTTTTTTTGTGACACTATTTTATGGTTGTTTGGAGGTGAATATAGGAGAATTACAGCCATTTACTACCTTGCCAAATTGGCCTCCAGACTGTGCTACTTCAATTCTTTATGAGGCACTCAAAGGATTGAAAAATTAAATAATTTACCCAAGGTTACAGGCTTCTTCCTGGCTAGGAAAGCAGACAATTGTGTAGCTCCTCTATCTTTCCCTTCTTTTAAAATCCTAAATGTTCTCTACTAGATGCTGAAAATGAAAAAAAAACAAAAAAACAAAACTGTATCACTTCTAAGACTGATGCAAAGCACTTAGCTAAACAGAGTTGTCCCCTGTCTTATCTTGCAATGGGTGTGCCACAATTTTTAGGTTAGGGGTAGAAAAAGTTATTTTTTTTTGTTTTGTTTTACATGATTCAAATGTCTCTTCCTCTCAAACTTCTTTTGCTGACAAATTATCTTATAAATCCTTTCAAAGAGAAACCATTTATCATGTATAAAATAGATAGCAAAGCATAACTTTGATTATATGCTCCAATCACTTATTCTGAAGGTGTAATTAAGTGAGGCAATGGATAGAGTACTGGACCTGGAGTCAGGAAGTTGTTCAGTTATGTCTCACTCTTTGAGACCCCTGTTAGGGTTTTCTTGGCAAAAATACTTGAGTATGTATTTCTTTCTCCATCTCATTTTACACTGGAGAAAACTGAAGCAAACATGGTTAAGTGACTTGCCTAAAGTCATATAGTAGTGGGAATACCTGAGTGCAAATCCAGCTTCAGACACTTACTAGCAATGAAACTGATCAAATCACTAAACCTATTTGCTTCAGTTTCTTCATTAATAAAATGGGGTTAAGAGCATTCCTGGAATTGTTATGGGAATTAAAGGAGATAATAATTGTAAAATGCTTATACAGTGTCTGGCACACAGTAAGTATTATGTACATGTTAGCTATTTTGTATTTTCATTATTAATTTTTATTTCTGTATATCAGCATTTTTAATATATGCATTTGATTTAAATTTTCTTCAGGTTAAATACAGCCAATCCTAAAGCCAATGCTTTAGGAAATCTATCTTCAGTTTCCCTTTAAAAATTGTCACAAGATAAAGCCAAGTCCCTAGTTATTTCCCTCATGTTGCCATTCCTCCCTGCTATAACAATCTTTGCTTTATTATTTCTTCCTGTCTTTCCAAGCTGGGCCTTTCATCCCCACTCAGCTTTTGAATTATTAGAGAGTCAGTATGATAGAGCACAGATGTACAAGGACATAAATGTCTTCACAGTCTGATACAATTGGTTAGCATGCAGAGTCACTTAGAGAAAATATGCTGATCTAGGGAGCTCAGTATTGCTAAACCATCCTATATTGCTTTGAGGAGATATTTCTAGTTGATTGAATAGCCAAGTTGACAACTTAAAAAATGAACTCTGATCATAATAAAACACTTTCTAAAATGCATTATAGATATACAAAAATTCGATTTAGTAAAATGTAGCCTTTCCTTTCAAAGTTAAAACTATTTGAATAAACACAATATCCATAGGGAAAATAGTTCTCAAGTGTACTAGGGAATACTAAAATAGTATTTTTACACATACCAATATTTCTATAATGAATTAATTATGGATTGATGGAATATCCAAGACACAAGATTCTACTGCTGATATGAACATATGAACTGGTGTTACAATGGATAGAACATTGGACCAGAATTTAGGAAGTTGTCATTCAAATCTAGCCTTGTACACTTACTAGTTGTTTGGTCTTGGCAAAGCACTTGTTTGCCTCAGTTTCCTCAACTGTAAAATGGCAATAATAATAATAATACTTCAGTCACACACTTGACATGAAAATCAAAAGACCCAATATTTGTGAAAAGAGCTTTACACAGGATCTGGCACAGAGTACCCACTATGTAATGCTTATTCTCTCCCTGTCTTAATTGAGGTTGTATCTTCCTATATTTGTGAATACTGAAGAATCTTTTGAGTCCTCTGAATCATACAAAGAATGGAGAGTAGCATGGAAAGGTTTATAGGACCAGATCTAGGGTACTGACTTATACTAGACTAATCCCAACCTTCTGAAGGATCACCAGAAGGAAAACAAGCATAAACGATCAGTCCTATGGTATGTGCATTCTTTTGTGGTAGAACTCCAACATTAAAGACCTCAGAGCTGGTTTCAGAGCCATTCCCAGATCTTTGGTGTTCAAGGCAAGCAATCAGTGCTTAATGGCTCTATGGTGTTTCATAGCAGGCAATGATGAAATGAAAAATAATAAACTAGAAAGAATCAGAATGCCTATTGTCAAGAGACACCCTGTTTTTCCAGAGTCAAAGCCCAGCAAGCAAGCTGTGTCCTGAGCTTGAGATAACAGCAAACCTTTGGGCTCATCTTCTGGCTGATCTCACCCTCTGGCAAAATCCTACATAATTATTCTATTGCTTTGATCAGCACCAGGTGTTTTCTGAACTCAGACAATCTCTGACAAGTACCCATGTTCTGGTCATGAAGCCTTGCTGTGAATCAAACTTATCTCATTGTTGCTGTTACCCATCACTGTCAGGGCTACAGCTCACTGTGTAGCCATTGATATGAATATTGAGATCTTCCCACACTGCCTTGAATCCCCCCAACTAACAAGGCCCAAGCACATGAATCTTTGCTTGTAAGACATTTCCCTCACTTTGAATTTAAACTTCTGTTTGATTCCTTGATTCTCTTGTCTCTAGCCTACTCTGTTTAGTTTAAATTAGAGGTCAATTTGATCCAGTTGACCCTATAGATTGGGGAATGGTCAACAAATTATGATACATAGCTGTAATAGAATCTCATTGTGCTGGAATAAACAATAAATACAATGAATATAGAAAAACATGGAAAAACTTTCATGAACTGAAGCAAAATGAAATAGAACCAAGAAAATATTATGTGCAATGATTACAGCAATGTAAGTGAAAAGTACATAAACTACCAAACGATTTTTAAGAATTGCAAAAGTAAAAAAAATACCAAGCTTCGTTCTAAAGAAATGAGAAGGCATCTCTCCTCTTGAATTCTGCCCCATACTTCTGCAGAACTGTAAGGTTTCATGGGTGTGAGACAACAAATATAACATATTAATTTTTAAAATTATTGATGTTTTACTGATTTTTTTCCTTTACTTCTTTTTTTCTTTGTAAATAAATTTTTGCTAAATGGGATGTTTCTCTAGAAAGGAAGAGATAGGGGGGAAATGTAGGTGATATAAAAATTCCAATAAAATAAATTTTAAAAGTAAAACCATAGAAATTATCCTCCTATTCCTTCTGATAATTATCAGTTGATGTTATAATTGTGGCTTATTTTTCTATGAAGTTTTAGTTTGTACTTTGAAAAACTCTTACGCATTCACTGTTTGCAGCTATCACCCATGGATCTCAGTGTAATTAATCTTTTGACATCCTTCAAGAAAGCTGAGAAATATCATGTACTAACAGAGAGGTGAGTGATTTTTTTTTGGAAAATGAAGTCTGTAAACAAACCATAATCATAAATTTTGTTTCATTACAACTAAAGATACATTCAAAGAATAATTTGTAAGAAAAGAAAACACTCTAGGAAAGAAGTAAATAGTAACAGGAAAGAATATTGGCACATTTATAAATGTAACAATAGACTAAAAAGTTTGCTTTAACTAGGGTACTCATGGAAACATTTTAGGAATTATGAAAATTATACTAGTGGCAGATGATTTACAAATGATTATTGTCTTGCAAGGTCAAAGGAGTTTCAAAGACTTAAATGTCTATTAGAAGGATTTTTAGCTCATTGATATTCACTCTGTAGAGGACTAACAATAATCAATCCATCATCTTCACTTTGGATTAATGAGGGAGTTGACACTATTTTTGCCTTTTGGCTCTTGATTTGTTCTCACAACATTAGTTAAATATTTTTCTTTCTTTTACATTCAAACCTAAGATTTCATTGGTGGAAGGAACTCTTTATGAGGAAAATTCCTTTATCACTGCAGATTAGTATCTTTTCTGCAAATTGGAAGTTTTTTAGGGCACTCAGAATGTAGATGTCTTATAGTCAGTAAGTGACTCCAATTATCATAAGTTGTAGAATTTGAAGCTGGATGAATCTTTAGAGATTGTCTACCACAATGTTCCCCAATTGTTTTGAGAATGAAGAAAACAATAAATATTAAAATATCCTCTAGACTATCACATGACAGTAAGATTTTTGATAGGTTGTAACTGTTGAATGAAAAATTATATAATTACAAGAAAACCTATGTATTCAATAGCACTTTTCAATGAATATTTTATAAGCATATTACTTGAAAATGAGCAATGCAAAGGTGTGAGACATTAACCACTCTCCAGAAGATCAGTTTACTTTGTTAGTGATACATGCATGAATTCATAGTTCCCCTCTCCTCCATCCCCACAAAACACCATTTTGACCATAATCTCTAGGAAGCTAAAAATATACATAAATAAAAAATCAAATTTCTATTTTGGTAGTGCTAACTAGTACTGATCTTTGAAATTTATTTGAATTATCACAATCTGAAAGTGAAATACAAAAGATATTATAAGACTGTAGGTAAAGGGCTGACCTTGGAGACAGGATCATCTAGATTCAATTTCTAGCCCTGAGCAATTCTAGTTATGTAAGGAAGTTTTATGACTATACTTTACCTACATGGGACTGATCTTTAATAGCAGAGGAGATTCTATGCCAGATATGCCCTAAAACTAAAAAAAAATCACAGTATCACATGCACAGATACTAATAAGAAATAAAATCACCTCCATAATCTGGACAAATATTTACCCACCCTTGCTCTTGGATTTGTACTCATCCCTCATTTAGGATTGTACCATATGATCTGTAAATTCCCTATTAGGGTTGTGCTATATAATCTTTAAATTCCCTCAAAACACTAAATCCTATGATGCCTTGATACTATGAGATAAAAGCATCTGGCAGGTTATAACAAATACATACATAAAATATTATGTTATCATATATAATGCAAAAGAAATTTGGTCTTTATAAGTATAGCACAAGGAAAAAAGAAACCTAGCCTTAAAGCCAGAATACCTATTTTTCAATATTAACTTTGTCACTGAACTTTTAACCAAATTTTCCAAATAAAGAGGATGATTTTTGAGGTTTTCTAAACTCCTTTGATTCAATTATTAGTTATTAGGCTCATTTAATGTACAATTGAATAAACTGAGCTACAGTACATGGTCTGTCTAAATGACAGCATATCAAATATTCATAAGCCACAAGAAATATACAACAAATATGAAAATCATATCACATTAAAATTGTGAGTTTTGAATGAGTGGGCTCTGGGTTAATGAGACTCTGTTGTACGTGCATTTATCTTAGTGCATAATTGACTCTTTGGATAAATCCTTGCTATCTTAGTAGTCACAATGCAAATTCATTCCCCCTCAGAAGGAAGAAATTCTACCCTACTGATGTAGCCTGGAAATAAGTGAGTCTGACTTCTACTATCACAAAACTCAAAGCCAAGATTCATTTATTTCTTCTAATATAAAGTTAAACATGTGGGTGAACAAAAATTGTATCCTAGCTACATCAAAGGGTTGTGAGGGTAAGGAGGTTATCTGAAAAGTGTTCTTTGGGATCCATGGTAAAGAAATGTCATAAATCAAAAGTAGATTTTTAATTATATCTTGGTGATTTCAGATATTGCAGGACATGATGGATAAGTAAGACATAGAAAGTAGCTTACTTTCCCCGCACCTATTATTCATATGCATTAATATTGTGAAACTCTAATATAAAGGTGCTATACACATTTAATACATTGGTTCTGAAACTGTTATCAGAATAGTATATCTATATCAAAAATACTTGAAAAGACTTCTTTTATCTCATTTGAAATATATAGTTACATTAACTTAAATAATATATTTTTTAAAAATCCCTTATTCCACCTCTCTGCAACCGTATCCTATTTCTGGTTTGGAAACTTTGTGTCAATAAAATGCCCACTTTCAAATTTCCAGTAATTAGGAAAGAATTTTCTTACTATTTGCTCAGTGATGGGTTGAAAATAATACAAGACATTCTTGGATTTAAAAAAAAAAACTTATTTTATGAAAGACAAAATGCAAATGACAATATAAATGTCAATATTATACAGTGTATTAATACTTCCTAATATAATTGATTGATAAAGCCACTAAATTCTCCTTTTTTGAGGCTACCTGGGTCATCATTCTGTTTCTCTCTGTGTGTGTCTCTTTTTGTCTTATTCCCTTTTTCTCTGTCTCTATCTTTGACTCCTGTCTTTAACGTCTTCAGTAATTATCTCTGACTTACTGTCTCATGTCACTATCATGGTTTTCATCACTCTGTGTCTTGATCTCTTTCTCTGTCTATCTGAATGACAGTCTTTCAGTCTCAGTTCCACATAGTGTAGTACAGAAATGTCCAAATTGGTTAATAAAGGCAATCCAAAATAAATGTATTGTAATCCTCATGTATCTTATATTCCTCAGCTTATGGTGAAGAATTTTATTTTTATTATATACATTTCATTTAAAAATAGATTTGTATTTTGTTGAACTAAGGAGTTTCCTAATGGTATATAAGCTTGATATTTTATCTTTTCAGATTAATATATTCTTTCCTGAACTCCAAACTTCTTTATAGTCCCATATTCAGATAGTATATAGTAAGTATTTCTTTATAGAGAAGTAATTCTTAATAGTTGAATTTCAATTTAATTGGTTTTATTTGTAAATATATGCACTTTATTTCATACATTTAAAAGATTATTCTGAGAAGGGATTAATAATGTAGCCTAATTGACAGAAGGATCTATGACACACATTAAAAAAAGTTTAAGAACCCCTGCTTTAGAGCAAAAGTTTAGCTTCTTTGTAGGTTTAATTTGGCTGGCATGTTAGTCTTCCTAGAACCTCAATAAATGTAGGAATTTGCATCATCCATTAAGAGATGGAATAAATGACTTCTTTTCTTGGGCTGAAATTGTTTTACCTCACCTTTTTGTTGGTTCTGTTGCTCCACAATTCATTTTGAGGAACTCTTTTAATGGTGTTTGGAGAGGAATTTGGGAAACTCAAGTTAGTCCCTGTCTTTACTCAGGCATCTTTAAACTATGAACTCCTTGATAGAAGGAAACTACTTTTTACTTTTTCTTTATATTTTTCAGACTCATCTCAATGTCTGGCACATAACATGTAATGAATTAATATTTACTGACTAACTGACTAGAGTTTAATCCATATAATGTTGTTTTCATAATGAAAAAATCTTAAGGGATATTAAAACTCTTTTAGTCAAGAAATTTGTTTTCTTCAACTAGCAGAAGGAATGATACCCGAGGAAAAACATTAAAAATACAAGCTCTTTTTATAAAATATCAATAAAGACAAAATAATTTTCTGAGTATTGCCTTACAAATCAGTGAGTGTCATTGATGTATAATTAACTTTTCAAAGGATATGAAAAACACATGTTGTTATTGTAGCAAATGAAAGCAATTCCGAAGTTCTCTTCACACCCATCAGATTGGCACAAAATTACCAACCTATTTGTAAAATTTGCTTCTATAATACTATTATTAGACCTATATCCCAAGGAAATAACAGAAAAAAAGAAAAGTATCCGTATTTATGAAAATATAATATATTTTTCATCAAAGAGCTAGAACAGATAAAGGAAGATCATTGGGAAATGATTGAACAAATAATGGTTTGTGAATTATATATATTTAAATATTATTAAACTATAAGAAATGGCAAAGGCAATGATTTCAAAGAAAACTATTAATCGTATTTTAGTGAAGCAGAATTAACAGAAAAAAACGCAATATTTATAATACCAAACATGAAAACAACTATAAATGATTTGAGAACATTTAGTGTGGTTAATGTTACATTAATATTGATTAATGTATAAGTTGATTAATATTAATTCCTCAGTATCAGGGATGGAACATGCTATCTACCTCCACACAAAAGATGGAGTCAACATGCAAAATGAGATATATTTTTTGGAAATAGCCAATAAGGACATTTTTTTTTTGCTTATCTCTACTTATTTGTCACAAGGGTTTTGCTTTTCTTCTTTTTACTGAAGCTTGCAGAATGAATGGAAGATGTGGGAGGACAAGGATAGGATTCCCAAAATAAAAAAGAAAAAATAGCAAAAAGGAATCACAATCTTTTCCTTTAAAAGAAAAACATAAGATGGTATGAAAATATAATGATGGATATTGAAGGGGATGTGGGAAAACTGGGACACATACATTGTTGGTGGAGTTGTGAATTGATCCAACCATTCTGGAGAGCAATTTGGAACTATGCCCAAAGGGATATCAAAATGTGCATATCCTTTGATCCAGCAATGTTTCTACTGGGCTTATCTTCCAAAGAGATCTTAAAGGAGAGAAAGAGAACCACATGTGCAAAAATGTTTGTAGCAGCCCTTTTTGCAGTGACAAAAAACTGGAAACTGAGTGGATGTCCAACAGTTGGTGAATGAATAAGTCATGGTATTTGATTGTTATGGAATATTATTGTTCTATAATAAATGTACAGCAGGACAATTTTAGAAAGGCCTGGAGAGACTTACATGAACTGATGGTAAGTGAAATGAGCAGAACCAGGAGATCATTATACACGGCAACAACAATACTATATGATGATCAATTCTGATGGACGTGTTTTTTTTCAACAGAGATGATCCAGGCCAATTCCAATTATCTTGTGATGAAGACTGCCAGCTACACCCAGAGAGAGGACTGTGGGAACTGAGTGTGGATCACAACATAGCATTTTCATTCTTTTTTGTTGTTGTTTACTTGCATTTTATTTTCTTTCTCATTTTTTTCCTTTCTAACTTGGTTTTTCTTGTGCAGCAAGATAATTATATAAATATGTATACATATATTGGATTTAACATATATTTACCATGTTTAACATATACTGAATTACTTGCCATTTATGGAAAGCAGGAAAAAATTGGAACACAAGGTTTTGCAAGGGTTAAAGTTAAAAAATTATCCATGCATATGTTTTGAAAATTAAAAAAAATTAAAAACCCAAAGAAAACAAAAGAAAAGCAAGATCTCCTTTAAAGATTAAGTTTCAAGCACTATCCCTTTCTTCTTGATCAACAATGCAAGTAGAATTGTTTATTTTAATTATTTAATTGTTTGTTAAGTTTGGAGCAAAAATATTAAATAAGAAAAGAAAATATATACAAAGTTAAAAAATGTCCAAAGGAAATAAAAGCCTTCCTGGAACTCAGAATTAGATCTAGCTGAGTCAGAACATCCTGAAAACATTTATAAATGAAACTATTAGAAAAAGAACAAATAGACCAAAAAATAAAAGAGTTTCCAGTATTTCTGTAGTGACTTATTATAATCAGATGGATCTGTTCCTATCACTTTTAAGCTTCACTAACTTATTATTTAATGTACTGTGTGAGGAAATAGTTGTGACAATTGAGGAGATGAATTTTGAAAGAGTGCTTATAGTTAACAAAATATATTACATTATCACCTTTAATAGAGATGATACAATTTTAAATAGTCTTAGAAACTGAATTTCATTTTTCCAAAGATAAATCTTATGAGAATGGGATAAAAAAGTTACTAATAATATATTGGTAACTATTGACCATCTACTTACTCTCTTAATGCTGTAAAATCTTAATGGTGCATTTTCTATTCAAGGTATTCTGATGGAAAATTAGTAGGCTTTTTATATAGAAGATCACAATTGCATAGTTGCAAAAATGACAGGGTTAGAGAATTTAAGATTCTTTTCTGTCAATTCTTTAATGACCACTCAATCATAATTTATGAAAAATTACAATCTTCAAAATAATTTTCAAACATCCCCTTAGATCATGCCATCTTGGAAGAACTAAAAACTTAGATTCCCCAAACTAGCTTTGAAAACAGAAGCATGAAAAAAACTTATTCAGACCAGATACCTTAAGAATTGCGATATTACTTGAAATCTACAATAAAAACAAGCAAACAAACAAACAAAAGCTAACCAACCAAATGACAAATCGGAAAACGGTGTAGACACTATCTTTCAAGAAATTATTAAGTAAAGCTTTCTTAATATCTCAGAACTAGACTATAATATAAAATCTGACAATCACCTCATGAAAGACATCCTAACATGAAAACATTCAGGAATATTATAGTAAAATCCCTGAGCTATCAAGTGAAAGAAAAAATAATTCAAGTATCATGAAGCCACAGTCAGTAATATGAGGGATTGAAATATTATATTCTCAATGGCAAAAAAGCTAGGTTGGAAGCAAGGATCACTTACCCAACAAAACTGAGTGTATTACTTTAGGGAAAAAATGGATATTTGATGAAGTAGAGGATTTTCAAGCATTCTTAATGAAAAGAAGATGGCTGAATAGAAAATTTTATTTTCCAAAAGAAGACTTAAGGAAATCATAAAAAGGTAAACAGTAAAGATACATCATAAGAGATTTAATAAAGCTAAACTTTTTACATTCCTCTATGGGAAGATTATACTTATAAATCATAAGAACTCTTATTATTAGGGCAGTTAGAAGGCATATACATAGACTTGTATGAGTTGTTCATGAAGGACTAACATCTCTAGTGTGAGGGCTGGGTAAGTCCTTTTCAGGGTTGCTTATCAGCTCTGACATCTACCTCTCACCTAAGTCTCACATGTACCTCCAAGAAGCTGTATCATATGCAGTGGTCCTATCTTGGTAAAACCCTCTTGGAAAAAAAAAAACATTTTGGTAGATGGATGAAACCAAGTTGAAATGAAAGCAACAGACCTCAGATCAATCAGGGATGGGGTGTCTACTTTGAATATATCAAGACTTCCCCTGGTGAAATGGGCAGATTATAGCAATTTGTTCCAATGGCCATAAAAGACCATGCTTTCTTTGTATTTCCAGTACTTAATATAGTCCAAGCATGTAGTGGCTTAATTGGTACTTGGACTGACTGGTATCAGTAATATTTCCTGTTGGTATATCTTCTGATTCTTGTTTTCAGTGAGGTCAAATTCTAATTGTGAGAGAATATGTAAACAACTATGCACATATAAGGTATACATGGATTGGATCAGCACCACACTCAGTATGCATATATATCCAGCTATGCAGGATTATTTAACAGATGAAAGCATGGGATGAAGTTTGAAGGGGGTAAATCTGTTCCATATTCAACTAAGTTTCAATATTAGGAAAGACATGAAAAAGCAGGAAACACATTCACTAAAGATATATGTCAATCTTATGAAAGTAAATCTGTATAAAGTCCAAAAACCCATAAAATAAAAAAAAATTCTCCTTAAACAATGTTAGGAGCTGTCTAAATCCAAACCATCATTATTTGTTGCCTCAAACTCCATCCTATCCTGGTTCTCTTGAACTGGGTATGAACATACCTGTAAATTGATGGGCACTGAAATTTTGTATCTCTGCTGAAGAAAGGAGAATTGGTATCTTTCTGGAATATATATATCTGTTATCTTCAGAAGTACCCAAGTGAAACTTCATTCAATTCCATGTTTCTCTATTTCCCCTCACCTCTTGGTTAATCCAATAAATTATTTGTCTGACTGCCTCAAAATAATACTGAAATCATGGCTTACTTTTTCTGTTGAATTATACTGTAGTTAAATACCACATTTTCCCATTCTTTCCTATGGAACTTCTTGCGCTGATCTCATTGTTATGTGTCTGTGCAAATTGGACAGTATACCAGTTCCATGCCAGGAAAGTCAACCATTTCCACTGAATTATCTTTGGAAGATTCTGAAGATCATCTGTCAGGATAATATGACTGAAACTGAGGTCCTTTCTTGAACTAAACTTTTAAGCATTCAAACTACTGCAAGAAACACAAGTCTATTGGGCTGACCACAGTGTTTGAATCTCAAATGTCCATGTGCATAAAAGACTACTTTATGGAGAATTCACATAGGGCAAGTGCTCACATGATGGGAAGAAAAAATAAAACAAGGATTAAGACTTTTGGAATCAATTGTGCAAAATTGGAGACATTGGCACTGAACTGCTCACCATGGTGTTTCTTCATCAAAAAAAGGTGCTGTGCTCTGTGAACAAAACAGAATTAAAATAGCTCAAAGGAAACATGAGATGAGCAAATTTAGAGAGTTTACCCCAAATGTTTATATGGACTATTTGTGCCAGATCTGTGGTAGAGCATTCCAAGCTCATATTGGTCTGATCAACCAGTGGGGCACACTATAACTTGATTCAACATAATGATGTCATTTTGGTCCTCTTCAAGAAAGTACAGCAACCAACTAGTCATATAGTACAATAGTAGTTATTCATATCTTTAGCTATCAGATTAACTTGTTTTATACATCTTATTTGATTATGACACTAAATTCTGCTTAGAGAATATTTCTGTTATTTTATTCATATCTCAGAGTCATTTATTTGCAACTCAAAAAGTACTTAAAAAGGTACATTACCTCTGAAAAGAGTTGTTTAATTTGTAAAATGAAGATAATCTCTAACTCCCCTTCTAGCCCTACTATTCTATGCCTCTATTTTATTTTTAACCTTTCTTTATGACAATGTAAATCTTTCCAGCTTTTTAAAAAAGTCATTGATTTAGGAATTACTCTTTGTGACTTCATAGGGACTAAGCAACATTTAACATCTAGTCCCAAACACAGGAGCCAGAATATTTGTCTTATGATTCAGTTGATGAGAACTAGAACTCTCTAAAAGCATTCCTCTCTTTGATGTTAGGTTCAGTCTGAATTGAGTATAGCTTCGAATTTAAAATGATATTAAATTAAACCCATTATTGTATTTGAAGTTTTACTAGAAAAAATCTATATTGACATTTTAGTCTTCTCAACACTGGGCTCTACAATACATATGCTGATTTTATAAACTTTTAAAAAATATAATTACAACTTATTCCCTATAAGAGCTATATTTCCACTGGAGCTTCTTCAATTTCCTTTAGACCTGATCATAGGTTCTCTTTTCTTCAAGTCTTATATTTTGTTCTGGTTCTCTTATTCCAGGCTAATGCATTTTCTATGTTGAGGGTCTTCTTTTGCTTTGAAAACTTCCTTTCATTCAATTTCTTTTCTATCCTTCCATTTTCTTCAAATCATAACACAGTCTTCTTTACCTAATCCTAATGGAAAATACTTCCAGAAATCCTCTTCAAAAAGAGTCAATCTAGTGTTAGCTTCATTTTTCTGCATCCATAAGGGTCATGTCCCTGTTTTTTTTTTTTTTTTTTGCACAGTGAGGACAATATACTTTTTGATGTTGCCTTTTGCTCTGTAAATTGACTCAGAAAATAGAAGTCATATGTGATATAAAAGCTTATGAATCTAATGACTGATCTTCACACAGTCTAACACTCCTGATTCTTACCACAGACTATTTGGTAGGTATTGCCATAATTATCATCTCCATTTTACAGATGAAGAGACAAAGATTTAGAGAGACTAAATTTCATGTTCCTAAATTTTATGGCTAATAAATGTTGAGGTAGAATTTTAACCTAGACCTCTCCTGATTCCAAAGCTAGTGGTCTTTCCAATCCACAATACTGCCTTTTTAT